>JARYGA010043397.1:0-23539 GCA_030545235.1 Helianthus tuberosus
TGATATTGCTCTACAAGCTATTCATCCATTTACAGGAGAGTTGCTTGAAGAAGGGGAGTTAATAGAAGATCTTTCTAAGGAGCAATTGAGTATTTTACAGTCTATGAGAGAAATAGATGATGCTGAGATAGACAAAATGTCTACTGAGACTGATACAACGAATGTTGAAGAGATTGATGAAATTGTTTTTGAAGGTGAAGCACCAAAATCAACATATGTCAGAGAAGATGGTACTGAATTTGCATCATTTGATGAAAATTGGATGAAAGAAAACATTGATGATATAGACGAGCACTTGAAGAATCGAAATTCGTCTGAAAAAGACACAAATGCTTTTTCTGAATGGAGAAAACAGTTTTTATCTAAAGTGTCCAAGCCGTTACCTGAAAAAGCTCAAGTAGACTATTTGCAATTTGAAAAGAAGCCAAGTGGAAGGATTCTTTGCTGGATGTTTGTTCAAGATATTCACTGCATTGCTATTAAACGTGAATATGGAATTCTGTATTTCAATTCATTGCTGAGCATTCTTTCCTTGCCATTTTATGATGTCTCTGCGTTGACAAGGCTTGAGCTTATCAATCGTGCAAAATACGATGGTGCTACGTTATTTGAGCGACTGGTGAAAGTAAACAAGAAGTCGGGCTGGAAGGATGAATCCTACAAGCCACAATTTCCTGTTTATAAACCGATCAAGTTTACTCTTGATCCGGACACCAACACTTGCAGATATAAACTTGTTTATCAGCCTCCGAGGGTTGTAGATAAAATCCCATTGATGCCTATGAAGCAGGATTTTCTTGAAGACATGGCATTGTGGTGCTACGACTCGGATACTCATGAAGCTGTAATTGTGTTTAGAGATGGTCGTGCTAATTATCGGATGTTGGATCCGATGTGGATCGTCAACATGTCTGAAGCTGATATTGGCAGATTATATCGTCATGATATTTTCTATGAAGATCAAGATGCAAGACAAGCGTTAAAGTTTCAGCGAGTAGCGTGTTTTTGCTACTACAGGGGTATTCATTCTGGCAGTACGTGGTCCGAACAACACTGATGGAAGATTAGAAGACCAAAGACGAGTAACAGACAAGGGGGAGTTTGTTGATGCATTTTTAGTGTCTGTGACTAGTCTTGTTTAACGATGTATTTTGTATGGTCTTTTATTAATTATCGAGTCTGTATGTTATGTTGACCAAGTCAGATATCCTCCTATCTACTTGTGTACAACTTATTTGTCTCTTTTGTTATGAAACGTATTATGAACAATGCATGTTGCATTAAAGGGCAGTTTTGTCATTACTATGTTTATATGTTGCTGATTGTTGCTGTCTGTTTACAGAAACAAACACAACAGTTGCAGTCCACGACGAAACAGACCTGTATCGTCGGAACACATCATGGCGAAACAGACCAGTGTTCAAACTTCTGTTTCGTTGAAGGTCATGACGAATCAGACCTTGATTCGTCATGTATTGGGCTGTTCCAGGCCCAATGTCTGGCCCATGTTCAGATTCGTCAAACACTTTGTGTGTTTCGTCGATATCAGTGGCCAGGGACTATATAAACAACCTCTTGTGTTCATTTGAACTCAGAGATGAGATATTGACCATAGTAACAAAACTCTGCCGAAATTCTGTCTGAACTGTGTTTGTATCAGTTGTAATCGGTTTCTCATCCCGTTAATCAATCGAGTGTGTATCATTGATTAATCCGTTGTTATTATTGCTTTATATGTTTGATTTGGCATAGTTACGTGGATTCCGCACACGTAACCGTGTTTACTATAAACAAGTGATTCGGTTCGTAATCGATCCTCAGATTTCGGGACCTACACTCACCAACTTTCATTGCACATATCCCTTCATGAACTATTAAGCTATGTGTTTTGTTATGTTTCCATATGCATCCTTTTTGTTGGTGCATGTTATGTGACAACAACATTGTGTGTGGACTTTGGATATCTTGTTATAAGAATTGGATGTTCTGATGAATTGGATGATCTTGATAATTCTGAAGAATTGCATAGTTCCGAGTTGGTACGAATAATTCAAGCATACATGAAGCTTCGAGTTTGTGAAGTTGTCCGAGCTATTGAAGTATGGTCTGAATTATTGAATGTGTTCCAAGTTTATGCTTGTCCGTGTTATACTAGTTCTGCATTTATGTTATATTGTATTGTTGTGCTTGGCCAAATATACATCGTTGTGTTATATAAACAATTTAATGCATTAGGGTTTAGGTTAGATGCTTGTTAGACATTGTAAGAGAGTTACAAAGAGTTTTTGAGAGAGAGAACACAAACAATTGGTTGTGAATTTGTGTGGTCGTGTGATCTTGAGTGATTGTAAACATTCGTGTTTGATAATCATAGAAGATCAATTAGTTTGGAATTGTATGTTCTTCATCGTAATACTTGTTTTTGTGTACGTCTGATCTACTAAGAGGATTCCGCACTCTTAGTGGGTTATCAATCTCGTACCGAATGGCATTTTTTCAGTTTGATCCATATTACTAATGGCTTTATAACCAGTAAGCAATTATGTCAGCCTCCATGTATGATTCTTCTCTATTTAATCGAGTTCCTGCATCATAGTTTCTCACAAGTTTATGTGTGTTGTTGTTTCATGGGTGGTTGTTGGTTCAACACGCATGTATGTATCTTCTGAGTCACCCTACATTGGTTCAATCTCACCATAAATGTATTTAGTGATCAAAAACCTTGGATGGGTCTGTGATCACAGACCAATGATCCTATGTTTTGAATGTCTTGAGAAGAAGAACTCTATGTATGGGATCCCATTTCTTCATCGATTGAACTTTGATCTTGCATCTCACACCTTAAAGATTTGTTAACTTGTAAGTGAGACCCAACCTAATTCCAATTCAATGTTTATAACCGGTGAGCCTTTCTTCTTAGTTCAACACCTAAGTATACCATAGTCTTGCTTCCATCACTCGACTTTATGAATTAATCAATTGGTGTTATTACATGCGTAGATTCATGTCACGTTCACCGTCTTTAGTAACAATCTTGTAATCTTTATAATAGGTTTGTAGCATTATACAACCCCGTTTTGTTGTGGTGTGTAGGCAACAATCAATTTCCTCTATTCCTTCTTTGTTACAAAGTCCGTCGAACTGATTAGTGGTGAACTCACCCCCATGGTCCATCCATAACCTGATCACTTTGTCTGGAAAAAGTACCACTTACTAAGGTTGTAAATGAGCCAAGCTTGAGCTCGACTAAGTTCTAGCTTCGCTCATCCTGTTTATATGAAGTTTAAGCTCGAAAGTAAAGCCCAAGAGCTAGAGTTAGGTTTAGCTCAACTCGAGGAAAATTTGAGAGCTTAAATGAGCCACAACTTGGCTCACCAATGTTAAATAGTATTTGAGGCTTGGGCTCGGCCTCGTTTGAGCTTTTACCAATCAGATCACGAGTAGCTCTTGAGCCGCTCCGCCTGGTTTACACCCCTATCCGTTACCCCCTCCCCCATGTTTTATGGTGTGATCCCACTACAAGAACAAGGCACCTTTAGCGGCGACAGGTGTCGCCGGTATTGACCTCCTTTGTCGCCGCTATCGACTTTTAGCGGCGACATGTCGCCGGTATTTCTCGGACGCTATTGACCAGTTGTCGCCGGTAAAGACAACTGTCGCCGGTATTAATGTTGGTCGCTAAAGGTTGAAAGGCAATAGCGGCGACACATGTCGCCGCTAAAAGTCTGTTTTTTTTAATACAGCAGCTGTATATACAGCTGCCCAGCCAGTTTTACGGCCGAAAAACAAAACCTGCCTATTTTCAAACAACGCAAGCATACGCCATGAACATAATCAACATATACTAAAGGTAATATACTTAAAAACTACGTTTAAGTCGTACATTATATCCTACAACGTTTAATTAAATCTAAATCATACATTAAAAACAAGTCACTCATCGTCATCGTTATCGTTGGGTTCATCGTCGGATTCATTATCGAATAAGTTGTCAGAATCGTAGTCTTTTGACTTTCCTTTTCCTTTTCCTTGTGAAGCAAGATAGTTGTTAAGTTGGTTCAAAAATGACGGGGTTTGGAACAAGCTGTTAACAAAATCCTACAATAATAGATAGCAAAACGTATATTAGCATATTAATTAACGCTACCAACATATATTTAACAAGGAAACATGCGTTCGTTTGTCATTTTATAAATTGCGTAGTTTACCTCGGAAAAGGGTTCTTGCGTCCGAGCTTGCGAAGACGACATGTTAAATGACGAGTGCGAGGACGTGTTGGAAGAAGGTTTAGGCCCCATCCCGCGATACCATCCTCGGCGCTCTCCCAACGCTTCTTGATACGGGGCAATTGGAGGACCATCGCCGCTCCATTCATCTGTGGCCCGTTGTATGTTCCGCTGTATTCTACGAAGATGATTAAATATATATGTGTGTATATATATATATATTTGTTATAGAAAATAATACTTAAAAGAAATACTTACGTAATTTTGTTCAGCAACCGGATCAACCCAATTCCCTTGATTGTCCGTGTGGGTTTTAGCATACGTAGGTACCCAATCCAAATTTTGTTTAACATTACACTTAGATTAGACATTAAATAAACAAAAGCTTACACACACGCACACATACATAAAACATTACATTTTTATAGGCGGTGCTACCGTACGAAGATGTCCCCCCACGGTATGGGAATTGTTGTTTATCGCGTACTTTTTTGTTGGCCTTGCTTTTTTTAATATAATTTTCTTGCCGGAAACCTTCGATGGTTCTCAACCAGTTTTCATAGGGCATATCCACGGGATGGTATGCCCTTGCACTCTCAAGATCATCGTAACCTCCCTTGCTATCAAATAATTGTCTAGCTTCATACTTGCGGTCATTGTATCGCTTCATAAGCACAGTCCTTATACCACCCTTCAAGTTTTTCGCGTCATAATCACGTTCCACTTCATCAAGATTGAAATTTTCCTACAAATTAAATAAAAAAGTTAAAATATCATATATAAATTAGATTTGCATGTGCTATAAAATTTTATGCATATAACTTATTTACCTGTAAGTGGTTCATGACGGCATCCTTGTAATGTGGTTCAACAGCATCCCATCCAATTTTATCAAACGGGATGGCCCGCCACATATACAAGCCGGCCTCCCTTGAAAACATGTCTCTTGATCTACCAACAGGGGTAAACGTGACCTGTCGATCAAACGTAAGTGACACAGGCCCCCCCGCTTTTACTAGACGCCGTAGTGCTTCGTTTTTAGCTTTCCCCCTAACCTTCTTTGGGGGAACCGCTGCAATTAAAACAAAAATAATTAGTAACAACATTTATAATATATAAAATATAAGGACTACAAAATAATTTAGTAAAAAACTTACTGTCTGTCTCGTGTGTGCCACGAATCCCACCAGGAGGAAGCGGTGGATCACCAGCGCCGTCACCCCCATGTCCCCAGGGGGCCACATCGGCCATCAAATAAGCGAATATCAGCAATGCCGAAAACATAATCCCTATAAAGTTACAAATGTTACATCATGTGTATCTAATAGAAATTAAGGGAAAGTACAACAAGTGTAACTCAAATTCAAATAAATATTTCAAACAAGTGTTTATCAATTACAAATCAATATAAATTACAATAACTTTTCTTTTAGTCAGACTCCACATAATCGGGATCATCCTCATCACAATCAGCCTCGACCTCATCACAATCAGTCTCGACCTCAAACACTTCATCGACGGTAGCCGTTGGGGGATCAACTTCAATTGAAGGCTCACCCGCAATAACATGAGAAGATCCAATTTGAAAGTATTGGGTCAAGTCAATGACAAGTGGACAGTCAGATGAAGAGTTGTTGTCGACAATGTCATTATCTTCTAAGCCTTTGTCAACATTTTGAACCTTATTGACGCGGTCATCATCACTTAATGGCCGATCCCAAATTCTTCGATGATTAACATTTTCGACTACCCACCTATGTTTGTTTTTTTGGTTTCGAGACGTTTCTTGGATGAAGAACACTGGTTTGGCTTGCGAAGAAAATATGAGTTGATCGTCTTTGTCCCATTCACGTTCAGTGCTTATACTGGTGATATTATTGTCAAGGTTTACACCCCTTCGAGTATCAAACCACTTGCACCGAAATAGGACAGTGGAATAATTATTTGTATAACGCAACTCAATAATTTCTTCTAATTGGCCATAAAATTTCACACCGTTCTCTCCAACCACTTCCACCCCAGAGTTTTGCGTTGTGCATTTTGCATCACGTTCAAGTGTCTTAAACCTAACACCGTTGACTATGCAAGCAGTGTAAGTGTATGCAGTCATTTTCGCACAAATTGAAAGAGCATACAACTCCGAGTGGAATTCTGGAGAATTTTGTGTTTTCATCGAATGTACCTAACAAATATAGAGTAATAATGTTTGTTATATATGTATTACCTAGCAAGTGTAGAGTAATGAGTGTTATATATGTATTATACCTTATGGAGAAACCATCCCGGAAATTTGGTTTTAAGATCATCTTGGGGATGTGTATGTTTGAATTCACTACATTGATGACAAATATAAGAAAGGAATGAAAAATACCAATTAACAGATTATGAAAAGTTAAAGATAGAAGCACTCACTTCATGTACTCCCTAACTTCTGCGCAATTTTCGAGGACAAACCATTCCATCTTGCTTTTTTCGATGAATGATAGATATTTGTCCTTTGTTGCACCAACAGGACGACATTTGGACTCAAACACCCATAACTTTCTTTTTTCAACAACGACATCAGCGTTTCTATCTGGGCGATTGAACTTAGTCTGAACATCTTTAAGGTACATTGAACAAAATGTTAGAGCTTCTTCAAACACATAACGTTCAGCTATACAACCTTCAGGCCTGGTTTTTGACATAGTTCTTTAGTTTTTTCATGTACCTTTCAAATGGATACATCCATCTAAAAGCTACTGGACCTCCCGCAATCGCTTCATCAGGTAAATGCACAAGTAAATGAACCATAATGTCAAAAAACGCAGGTGGATAGATCATCTCTAACTTGCATAAGATGGTAACAATGTCATCCTTTGCTTTCTTCATATCATCCACCGATAGTGTTCTAGAGCAAAGTTGCTTAAAGAACATACAAAGGTCTACTATTGGTGTAGATGTATCTTTAGTCAAAAGCCCTCTAACCCCAATCGGTATCAAACGTTGCATGAGGATATGACAGTCATGAGATTTCAACCCGGTAATGTTAGCATTGTTATCTGTCACCCTCTTACTGATATTAGATCCAAACCCATCTGGTAATTTAACATTTTTTATAAAGTGACAAAAAAGTTTTCGATCATCGGACTTGAATGAGTACTTTGGGTGGGGACTTAAGAACTTGCCACCCGATTGTTTCAGCCATTGTGTCGGCCGAATGTTTAGTTTTTCCAAGTCGGACCGCGCATTTGGCGTGTCTTTGCTCTTATCGTTCATTAGAAGAGTACCGAGCAAGCTGTCGCACACATTTTTCTCTATATGCATTACATCTAAGTTATGTTTCAGCTGCAGAGAAGACCAATACTCAAGGTCAAAAAATATGCTTCTTTTGGACCAGTTTAACTCGAAATCTAACCGGGTTATCCTCCCACCTCCAAAATCCGGATGCTTGCCTGGTAGACGATTAATTAAACGACCGAGTTGAGCTTCTATGTCAGCTGGGCTAAACTGTCTCGGAGGGTCTCGTGTCTCGGGTCTCCCGTTAAAGTCGAGACTTGTTCTCCAAGGATGGTTAGCATCTAAGAACCGGCGATGACCAACATAAGCACATTTACCAGTTACACGTATTGAAGGAGTGTCTTGGTTACAAGTTGGGCATGCCATGTAGCCTTGTCCGCTCCAACCTGATAGACTACTACGGGCTGGAAAGTCATTTATGGTCCATAACAACGCCGCCTTCATTGTGAAGTATGTGTTTGTTGCTGCGTCTTTAGTACGTACACCTGTCTGCCACAATTGCTTAAGCTCATCCACTAACGGTCTAAGGAAAACGTCCATGTCTTTCCCCGGTGATTTAGGGCCAGGAATCAACAAGGTCAACATGAATGTGGACTCTCGCATGCATAGCCAGGGAGGCAGATTATATGTGGTGAGTATAACCGGCCACGTGCTATGAGTCGAGGATCCACTACCGTTGATAAAGGGATTAAAACCGTCAGCCGCAAGCCCTAAGCGAACATTTCGTGGCTCCATCGCGAAGTTTGGGTACTTTTTATCAAAGTCTTGCCATGCAGATCCATCAACTGGATGACGTATAGTCCCATCTTCCGATCGTCCGGTACTATGCCATATCATATCTTTCGTTGTGTGCCTTGAACAATACAAACGTCGTAGTCTAGGCGTCAAAGGAAAGTATTGTAACACCTTACGAGCCACCTTCGTGCCTTTTGTGTCTTTATCGACCCATCGACTTTCATTACAAACGGGACAATTTTGCAAGGACTCGTTTTCTTTCCAAAAGAGAGCACAATCATTTGTGCACACATCTATCATCTCATATGCCAAACCAATCTTCTTAAATGTCTTCTTAGCTACATAATACGAAGGGGGAATCTTGTTGCCTTCTGGCATTGACTCTCGCAACAACGAGAGGAGTCGATCTACTCCTTCATTTTGAAAATGGTACGTATCCTTTATATTCAAAAGCTTTGCTAAAAAGTCGATAGAAGAAAACTTGGTACAACCATGATATAATTCCGTTTCAGCTTCCTTTACCAGGTCTTCAAAATCATCAACAACACCGCTACTATCTCCATTCGAGTTCTCTTGGTTAAGGTATGTATCTTCTTCCATACACTCCCCCCTAATGTCTTCAATAACGTTTACCATACCGTCTTGTGGCGCAACATCGTTTACTTCTGCAATTGGAGTTGTGGCCCTGTGATAGGTCCACTTCGTGTATTCCTTCCAAAAACTGTTAATACTCAAATGGTATTTCATTTCTGCCATAGTTTTTAAGCCGGAATTTTTACATTTGGTACACGGACATCTAACTTCATTGTGGTTTTTTATCACTCTTTCACACATCTCGATAAATGACTCGAGTCCTTGCTTGTATTGAGGTGAATGACGTGGGGAATCAATCCAACTTTTATCGATAGGCATTATGCAACTGAAAGAAAATCTAATTTAGGATTAACAAGACAAGGGTAGGCTGCTAAACCCACTTTTTGAACACTTTATCTCATATGTGAATGTGTATTACATGATTGTTTGTTTAAGAAAAATTCGGCAGCATTTCCTCTTAGCTCCCAAGTATATATGTAATGATATATATACCCGAGGAGCAAAGAGAAAATGATAACCGAATCCTTCTTAAACAAACAATCATGTAATACACATTCACATCCTAAATGAGATAAAGTATTCAAAAAGCAGTCCCAAGATAAACGGGGACAACCCGAAATTAATTTCTAAATCAATTTCGAGCGGGTATTTCTAAGCTCGCTATGTTTAAAATGATTAATTCAAACACGGGCACAGTTTTTTAAGCTTGTTGTGTTCTTAATGATTGTTTTAAATTTTGGGCGGAACGTTATGTTTTAAATCATGATTTCAATTTCGATTGGGTGTTTTCTTAGCTCGTTATGTTTGAAATGATGAATTCAATATCAGACACGATTTTTAAGCTCGTAATGTTCTTCATAATGGTTTATATTTCGGGCGGGTATTTTCTTAGCTCCTTATGTTTTAAATGATGATTTTAATATAAAGTGGGTATTTCCTAACTAATATATATTTGTCAAATTTAAATATAAATGTTTTAAAACCTAAACACAAATATACAAATTATCAAACTTTAACATTTTTTTCAAACCTACACATTTGCATCCTTACACACACATTTGCATACTTTATACAAACATACATACTAACATACACATTTTTCACCAACATACTAACATACAACAATTATACAAACATACTAACAATTTACAATTTACATACTAACATTATACAATTTACATACTAACAATTTACATACTAACAATTATACAAACATACATACATTCATTCATACACTTACATACCCACATACAACTTAAACTAAAAATTATACAATTTACATACTAACAATTATACAAACATACATACTAACATACACAATTTACATACCTAAACTAAAAATTATACAATTTCTAAACTTTAAAAAAAAAAAACTAACCATTATACAATTTACATACACATTTTTCAAATACACCTACATTATACAATTTACATACTAACAATTATACAAACATACATACATTCATTCATACACTTACATACCCACATACAACTTAAACTAAAAATTATACTATTTACATACTAAAAATTATACAAACATACATACTAACATACACAATTTACATACCTAAACTAAAAATTATACAATTTCTAAACTTAAAAAAAAAAAAAAAAACTAACCGGTTTTTCAGGTGGTGACCGTAGAAGTGAAGGTGGCGACCGGAGAAGAGATGGTGGTGATCCGAATTTTCTTCCACAAACACAAAAATACACAAAAAAGAGCAAAAATTAAAGCCTATAACATGTATGTAACAAATGTAGAGAAGAAATGTAACATAAAACAAGTTAAACTAACCGATTAGGACGAGTTTCGCGAGTTGTCGCCGGTGTTCGGAGGTTTTTTTGGGGGAAAAATGAAAGAGGAGGGAGAAATTGGCGCTGTATAGGGGTTTGGTTCGTTCAACTTTTAGCGGCGACAGGTTGTCGCCGGTATTGCACGTTGTCGCCGGTAATACCTTTAATGAGGTTGACCAGAGATAAGATTTGTGTGGCTAGGGATTAAAGTTCTGACATTTGCTTTTAGCGGAGACTAGCTGTCGCCGCTATTGACCTGTACTTGTCGCCGGTAATGATTTATAAATCCCCAACCGTCAGATCATGATTTTGATCAACGGACGGGGTTTGGTTTGAGATCCTGTCACGCGGATCGACCAATAGCGGCGACATTTGACCTGTCGCCGCTAAAGGTGTCGTGGTAAAAGTGTATTATTCTTGTAGTGTCCGGCTACACAGATCTTCATGAAGCAACTCCAATGGGTGGCTTCCTTTGGGAATGGGTGGCGGGTCTACCTCATGATTGAACATCATTCATAAACTTGTGTTAGATGTTGAATGCATGGAACTCCACGTATAATACCCTTATGTACCATTAAATTTGTCACGGGGAATTTCACGTGACGAAGCGTGCCTGCCACAACCATAATTCATCGTCTAAACGTGTAGCTAGAAATACCGATTGTGTAGCTTTAGGACTATCTTGTAGAATTTTGTTTTGTGATTGTTTCACTTTCATGACCAGCATTTCATTTTCATCAAATACCCTTAGGTATTCATACAGCATGACAACATTGTAACCATCCTTAGTCATTTGCCTAAGACTTACGATGTTAGTCTTCAAAGGCAAGTATGTAGTACACATCTTTCACGATATGTATTCTTGTACTCCAATATAGTTAAATCTTTACCCACAATTTGTACCTTTGAACCATCACCAAAACATACATGACCCTTTACTTTGTCATTTAGTTCCGCAAAAGAAATCTTTAATGCATGTCTACGTGATTGCTCCCCCCGTTTTCCAGGCACCAAGTGTTCTTGCATGTTTCATTATTTTCTTCAACTTGATCCCGGGAGACTTTTTCTTGATTCAAAAGGACCATATTGCATCATTTCCCTACAAACACTTAACAACAATACAAGATTATTATCCTGCGGTTGAGTCAAATTTGCTTCATCTTCTTTCCCCTTTAAACTCTTGCATTTAGATGCATAATGACTGTAGTGGCCACACTTGAACCACTTTATGTGTTTTTCTCTCTTGTGTTCCGTATAAACAAAATCTTTATACACTATATATATGAATTAAGTGCCATTTGCGTCCCTTTGACTTGTCCATTTTTGTCTTTTCAGTCCAAATTTCAAAATTGCACCATTTTCCTTCTTGATATTATCAAAATATGCCATTTTAGTAAAAAAAAACTAACACAGTTAAAAAACACAGTTAGCTCAAGGACAAAAATGGCATTTTACTCTCGATTTTTATTTTTTTTTTAATTTTTTTGCACTTCTTCTTCTTCTTTTTCTTCTTCTTCTACTGCGGCTGCTCCTACACTGCCGACGCCGATGGCGACACCACAACCACCGCCGCCACCACTTACCACTTCCACTACCTCCATTTTTCCTCTCCCCCTCTCTCTTTGTATCTAGCTTTCTTCTTCTCTCTATGTCAAGTTTTCTTCCTCTCTCTCCCTCTCTCCCTAACACTTCATCATCGCCGCAACATATACATCTGATAGGCACCCCACAATCGCCTGCCGCTCTCACCATCACAATACCTACCGCCAAAGACTTGCATAACCACGGAACATCTGCGTCGTCGCCAACACCAAACACCGCCACCTGCCGCCTGAAAACTGTTATCAAATCTGTTGCAGGCTCTAAGGTTTTTGGAAAAACATAAATCATCACGACTATTGGTATCTGAGCATGGATTCATCTGTTTCTTTGGCGGTGGTTATTGTTTAGACGACTATTAAGGGTTTTACATGGTGAATACACATGGTCGGCCCTAATGTTTTGATGTTCGAAAATATATTTAACAGGTGTTGGGTGTTGGTTGTTGGTTGTTGGTTGTCTGATAGTAATAGTAATAGTAATAGTAATAGTAATAATAAGGAATATTGTATTTTAATAATCCATACTATTCATCATTAGCCGCCAACAGTCCAACTTAAAAAATAACCACTGCAAGTCCCAACTATTAACATATTGGCGTCCAATAGACCCTGACTAACAGAACTCTAACGCCATTATTCTCTTGTCGCCAGAAAAAAAAAAAAACGATTTTGGTCAGAGGTTCATAAAGGTCCGATCTAAATTTACAAAGAGGTTTGGGACGAAAATGTTGAGTTTTCCAGCCAAAAGTTGAGTTTCTCGGCCAAAAGAAGTTTTTAGGCGAAAAAGGAATTTTCCGGTGACCCCAATAATCGGGGATTTTACTAGAAAAAGGCCCCTAAAGGTCTATAATAGGGTTACAAAGAGTTTTGGATCAAATAGGTTTTGTTTTCTTGTCAAAAAGAAGTTTTCTGGCCAAAAACGTTTTTCAGGTGACTTAAGACTAACGACGTTATGGTTCTGTTAGTCAGCGTGCATTGGAGGCAAAAATGTTGATAGTTGGGACTACCAGTTTTTATTTTTGAAGTTGGAACTGTTGGCAGCCAACGCCGAATAGTTGCGATTGTTAAAATTCAATATTCCTAATAATAATGAAGAATCAAAAATAAATAAATAAATTATCATAAAATCCAATATTCATAATAAGTATGAAAAGTTTAAAAGAATGTCTGGGAGGAAACTTATATACTTTTAAAATTGGATCTAAAATGACCAAATTAGACAAACCATAGGAATGTAAATGACATTTTAACTCTATATATCCCCCACATACTCCTTTACCTCGACTATTACCTCTGCCATATGTGTTATTCGAGCCTCCTCTATCATGGTAGTGTGAACCACGACCTTGTTATTAGAAACTTATCCCGAAGTATTCTAGTGAGATGATCCTTTTGTTTTTGTGAACAAAAGAATGTTTTCTTTGTTGCCATTCTGCTGGAAAGTCTTAGACGGTCTTCATAGGCTTTTTGTTTTCCAATCGCCTCAAAATGGCATAGTATCCACATCTGTATACTGTTTGATCGATGCTATCATTTGGAGGTAATTATCAAGGATAAAATCAAGTAACTTACAAGAACACTATCTTCAAGAGTCGCTCCAAGACTGTTGTGTTTCAAGATCAAGCCGCTTAACTTTTTGACAAACTCATCTGAGGACTCCCCATCCTTCATAAAAAAAGCCTCTAAATATATAAGTGTATGTAGCCTTGACTTTTGTACTCGATCAGCACAGAGATACCTGTCTTCAAACATTACCATATCTCTTTTTAGCAACCTACAAAAGATTACTTTTTGGTACCACTTTTAATGTGAATGCTGGGCGAGACTTCTCCATCTCATCCACCATTGTTCCAGTTGGTGGTTCCGTAGATTCCCATATGTAGGCATCCAGAATAGCTTCTACCTTGATGCCCCAGGTTGTGTAATTCTTTGTTGTGAGCGTCCAACGCTAAAACTGGGCCCTTCTGCTCTCCTTTGCTTGTGACATAACAATTGACATATTTACCGGGGATATATTGGCATAAACAGGACTCTGATACCAAGTGTTCGTAAACATAACCAGACTAACCGGAGAATACACGCGGTATTGGATCCATTTTCTTAGGTTTATTACTTCAAAGATGAATATGGTTATTAGATATATAAACTTAATTATGTTAGTGATTAGTTTGTTACTTATTTATTCGATATGTATTAGAACTTATAATTATGAGGGTGTGACGGTTGAAGGGTATCACCGTTTAAACAACGGTTGTTCCCGCCATAATTAACCGCCAAACATTCCCGTATATATATGTGTTTACCGGCAGTTTGTTCGGTACCAAGACATTCTGAATTTCATTCGAATTGTCCAATTACTCTCTTTGTCATCCTTTTCATTCATTCACTGTTCTGCACTTGTTCTTGTTCATCATGAATATCAATCCAAACATCCCTCTTAATTCCGCTGCAAACCCGGTTGAATCCCAACAAAGTGGTATCAGAGCCATGGTTCAAAAGAATGAGGAAATCCATCCAACGTCAACGACGATGCCATGCCAACATTGCCTTGATGAAAAACATGAAAAGGAGAAGAAATTTCCTCGTGTAAGGCTGTGTTATTACTGTCATCAACCCGGTCATCAAATTTATTCATGCAAAGCGAAGGAACAAGATGAGGCCACTCAATTAATCAGACAAGCGATAAACACTGGAATTCAGAGACAGGATGAAGAAGTTGTCAACCGTCAAGAAATGATCGTTATCGGAATAGAAGGTGGTCAATGGGGTGATATATGGTATGTAAGTTCAATGTTTACTCATAATTTTGCCGGTAATCTAAACGTGTTTAAACGAATTAAACACTTGGTTGGGGTAGAAACGAAAACATGGAAAGATAATTTTCTGTTTATTCGGGGAATCGGGGCTGTAGAGATCAGATCAGGAAATGAAATGAAATGTTACGTATACAAAGTGTCTTTTATGCACCGGAACTTGATTGAAATGTATTAAGCATGGATCAATTAACATTACAAGGGTATACGGTTAAGAAATCCGGCGATACATGTAAAATATTGTTGGATCAGGCCCCACAAAATACACACTCAAACTCACTCTAGTATGTATGTAATACTAATGTGGGAACAATATAAATGCAAAAAGGTTGAAAGCTACTGTATACGATAATCAAAAGAGGGTACAAAAGAAACATATGCACTATCCTATATATATATATATAACAAAACAAATGAAACATGTGCTGAAAATAAACTCCACGTAAAAGCTGCATGCCCATGATCTCTTCTCCGATATACTTGGTCAGCAACACATAATTCGGTCAACTCAAGACCTTTTCCATTCCTTTATTCCCTGCAATCTAGCTTGACCCATTTGGATCCGACTGACTCAGAACCATCCCACATAATCTGACCCATTAACTATTGAACCGTGACCCGATAACGTGCTAGCCGTGTGACCCGTATCCGACCCGATCAAGATTAATCCCAACAAATATAACCGATGTTTTCTGCACCGATCACAAACTCGGTGAACAACATAAATGGATTAACCAAAGAGGAAGAAATTGGTTTGAAAGAAAAGCAAAGAGTGATCGATCAAAGTGTAGTAAATGATGAACATAAGGAGAATTATCTCAACTCATACTTTGAAGATCTGAATTTATCTTCACAAGAACCCGATTGGAGTCAAATGATCATTCATGCTATGGAATTTCATGAATTTTCTGACTGCAAATCGCTGTTGGATATGATGGAAGATGGGGAATTCGTGTTTAAGTATAAACACGAATTGGAGATCAAGTTTGAAGAAATGTTAACATGGTTTATAAACGTTAAACTTGGAATTACTACTCGACCCATTCCTCCATATGCTTCTGATAACAGAAAAGTTGATTTGCTCGGTCTCTACATGGTGGTTAAACATGACGGAGGATACAGAAATGTAACCGATAATAATCTATGGGTTTTAGTAGCAAAGGATATGGGTTATGAATATCACGATGGCGAGTTTATGAGAATCATGTACGCGATGTATCTCGATGTTTTAGTCTACTATTACAAGTTCAAAACAATGCAAGGAAGAGTGATCGATAAAGAAGTGGTTGAACAAGATGAAGGTCCATCGGATTTACGTCACGAAAGAAGGAAGAGCGACGGAGAGGTTCAAGACGAAGAAGCTATCAATCACTATGCCTTATTTGCAGGAAACGACTGGGAAGGAGCAATGAAAATGCAGAAGAAACGCCGTCGATTCGATTTCAAGCAAGCTATGAAGGCCATGGACGAAGCTAACCGGAGTGTTCTCATGTATGCTTCCAAGCATAATCAAGTTTAGGGGGATGTATTAGATATATAAATTTATTATGTTAGTGATTAGTTTGTTACTTATTTATTCGATATGTATTAGAACTTATAATTATGAGGGTGTGACGGTTGAAGGGTATCACCGTTTAAACGACGGTTGTTCCCGCCATAATTAACTGCCAAACATTCCCGTATATATGTGTTTACGGGCCGGCAATTTGTTCCGTACCAAGACATTCTGAATTTCATTCGAATTGTCCAATTACTCTCTTTGTCATCCTTTTCATTCATTCATTGTTCTGCACTTGTTCTTGTTCATCATGAATATCAATCCAAACATCCCTCTTAATGCCGCTGCAAACCCGGTTGAATCCCAACAATGGTTACAAGGAAGGAAAAGACTAGAACGAAACCTGCTACAATGATAAATTTAAACTGAAAACATAATACCGCTGAAAAATAAAACCGTAAACTACTTCCCATGATCTCATAGCAGGTCAGTGACTGCTTCCCACTTTGTTCCATTTCTTCCAATCCATGTAATAAAACCCGGAAATAACCCAATAGAATTATCTTGATTTTCATATTGCAACCAGAATGCATGCGCAGTAGGCAAAGAATCATTTTTTTTTTTAATTTTAGTTCATGTGTTTCTAATGTTCCCAATAAACCTTCCAGGAATATTCTTAAAAGATCCTTTAATTATTCCATAGCCACCACTATGTGTTCAAATTTCCTTGTTAGGCTGGGAAGAATCTTTCCTACGATTCTTTTATCCTTGATATTTTCCCCATTAATCCTCCTTTAGTTGACATAGAATCATGCGATACATTTTCTGTAATGAGCCCCTTGCATCTTTGAATGTTATAGACCTCTAAGATGCTTCGAAAAGTTCTCATCTATGGCTTGATAAAGAAGGAATACAGCCTTTCAGTCTATTTTCTTTCTTGAGAATCGTTTGATTGTTTTGGTGTTGTGCTTGTTGGTTCTGGAAGTCCTTAACAATTTTTAAGAGATCTTATGCTTCATATAAGACTTTCATTTGAATAGTCATATGGTGGTCATTTCGGCCATTAAGTTTTGGAAGTGGTGGTTGTGTTTACGTTGGTCTTTGAAGTCATTGGCTCTAATACCACTTTATTGGGGTATATAGAGAAGGTTATAGTATCAAATAGAAGGGTTGCAATCTTTCACATGTAACGGATAATATTAACGTCTAGCTTATACCTCCAATAAGTTGGCGTCATCACACTATGATACAAAGTTTATGATATTCCGCCATCACTTTTTATGGAAAACCTAACTAATTAATTTTTCTACATTATGGTATTGCCAGAAGGAGCTCGTCTAACAACACTGAAGTTATTGGACACTGGAAATGTTGTATTAATAGACGTGGAATTGAGATGCATATTGTGGCAAAGCTTTGAAACTCCAACTGATACATTTCTTCCTGGGATGAAAATGGGAAAAAACTTAAAGTTGACATCATGGAGAACTCTAACCGACCCAGGATCTGGAAGCTTCAAATTTCAGAGGGATCCAGGTACAGCTCGGTATTCTATCGTGAACGGGTCAACAACGTTTCTTTGGAAAAGTGGGAAGATGTCAAAAGATAGCTTTGATCATAGCTTTGATGATAATCAAATGTTCTCCAACGCAGTCAACTTCTTGTCAAATACCACCACACTAAAACGAAAGATCATATTACCTAATCCTAATCCTAATCGTACAGCATCTTACGAAACTTATGTGGTGGTTGATCCTAATTCAAGGTTGGTAATGGGTCACTTAGGGAAGTTACAATATTTTATTTGGTCAGAAGAAAAAAACCAATGGGGGTTGGAATGGGAGGAACCAAAAGATGCTTGTAGCTTGTATAAGGTGTGCGGGCCATTTGGGATGTGTAGGGAAAATAATGACTCTCCATTGTGTAGTTGTCTGCATGGATTTGCACCTATTTCACCTGATGATCACACGCAAGGATGCATGAGAACTTCTAAAATCTGTGACGAAAGTACCAAAGACACATTCATAAACATAACTATGATTAGTATGGATGATACAAATCTGCCCTTTTTTCAATCAAATAATGAATCAGCATGTGTAAAAGAGTGCCTCAAAAACTGCTATTGTGTGGCTTATTCTTATACTTATCCAATAGAGGGAGTGATACTGGACCCAAGTCGTGAGCAGACACACGGTTGCTGGTTCTGGGATACGGTACCAAGTAATCTTAAAGGGAATGGTACACATAATATTTCCTTCCGTGTTTCAACATCTTCAAAAGCTAATATTTCTGGCACTCTAAAGAAACGGAATACTGAAGGAAGATCATCATCCCTGAAACGAGTCCTTGCAATTTCTGTTGTTGGTTCAGCTCTGGTACTTTCACTATTTGGCGGCATTAGCTATATAACGTGTAAACGATTGGTGAACAGAAGAAGTAAGTCTTTATGAATAATGAAGCTATCAGCCTTTCCTTTCATTCATTAGAGCATACAATTTAAAATTCTCTCTGTAACGTGAATTTTTATCTTAACCATCCTCTTTTGTTGCGCAGAAAAAAACCAAAATAACATAGAATTCAAATCTTGTAATACGAGGAGACATATCAACGAGTTACTTCATCTTGATCACTCTAAAGAAGATGACAGAGAAGGCCTCGATGTACAACATGTTGAGCTGGAAAGCATAATAGCTGCTACTAACGATTTCTCAGAGGAAAATCTGCTTGGACAAGGTGGTTTTGGGCCTGTATACAAGGTAACAAAGACGTTTTTCTAAGTTATCTTTTTATACAAAAATGGTAGTAACTAAAGTACTATGATTAATTGATCAGGGTAAGCTTCCTGGAGGCCAAGAAATTGCAGTGAAGAGGTTGTCAAGCCTCTCTAGACAAGGCTTGCAAGAGTTCAAAAATGAGATTACTCTAATTGCAAAACTTCAACACATAAATCTAGTTAGAATACTGGGATATTGCATCACGGAAGAAGAAAAAATGCTACTGTATGAGTACTTGCCAAATAGAAGCTTAGATAAATTCATTTTTGGTTAGTATCTCTGGAATACAGACACTTGTAATTAGTACACAATGCACAAAACTCATATGATTATCTTTTGCAAGATCAAATACTTAGGGCGTCACTGGACTGGAAAATGAGATTCAGTATCATTATGGGAATTGCTAGAGGACTTAACTATCTTCACCATGATTCCCGGTTGAGGATTATTCATAGGGATTTGAAGACAACCAACATTTTGCTAGACGAGGAGATGAATCCAAAAATTTCGGATTTTGGTTTGGCCAAGATAGTTAAAGGAAAAGATATGGAAGCTGTCACAAACAAAGTTGTAGGAACCTTGTAAGTCAGTACTCACTTTTCTTAAAGAAGAGCCAAAACTGACTATGGACACAGCCCCCAACAATTGAGTATGTTAAAAATTGGGAAATCACGTGTTCTCTAACAACATTTTGTGTGTTTCTCAGTGGTTATATGTCTCCGGAGTACGCACGTAAAGGTAAGTTCTCTATCAAATCTGATGTTTTTAGCTTCGGGGTGGTATTGCTTGAGATCCTAAGTGGGAAAAGAAACACTGGATTCTATCAATCCCAAAAAAGTACAAGTCTTTTGGAGCATGTAAGTTATCTAAAAACTAATTTATAGTTGCTACTACATTAGTTTAAATTTTGTTATATGTCTACAATATATATCTCAGGCATGGAGCTTATGGATAGAAGACAGACCATTTGAGTTGCTGGATCAAATACTAGTGAATTCATGCGATTCAACTGAGGTATTGAAGTGCATAAATGTCGGACTCTTGTGTGTACAAGGAGACCCAGATGATCGTCCCACCATGACAAATGCAGTTATGATGCTTGGAGGTGATATGGCCATGCTCCCAAATCCAAAAGAACCAGCAGTCATTCCAAGAAGAGACCATGATGTTTCCTCTAAAAACACATTGACGATTACAGATGTAGCCGGGCGCTAACGAGGCATTTATTTCATCTATGGTTTCTCTGATAATTCTTTTTATTGACAACATGTACTACCCACATATGTGTATGGCTTAAAAGAGTTAATGATTGTACAAAGTAAATGTAAGCATACACCATAAAAAACATAGTTGAACTCATCTTCCATGAGTCTAATGCTTCCATGATCTTGCATGATCTTCAATCGGTCTTCATCTTCCCAAAAATTCGCCTTGGTTTATCTTCTTTGATCACTACTTTCTTGCAGCGGATTAATCGCGGTCCTTGCGATCAGCTTCTCGGGTCTCCTTTTCTATTCTTTCTTCCCTATGGGTCTTGGGTCAGCATACTTTTCTTCCTCTTCCACATATTGTATCTTATATGGCTCTGATATTAGTTTTTGGAATAATTAGAACCAGAAACAATAACGCACTAGTATTTGGGTAGACAACCTTGAAATCCTTAATCTCTACACATCCTTAAGTACAAGGGTTATTGTGTATATAGTTAATAGTTATTTAGATGGCAGTTACTTGGCGGTTACAAAGTACAAGGTCTGAAGTTGTCAAAAGGAAACATTGTAACCACCACCCTTACCGAAAGGGTGTGTCTCCACCCTCACACCTATTCCGATCGGCCAAGACAAGGGAAAAGGAAGGAGGCACCGATTGGAACTTGTGGACAGGATACAACGTGCCTCTTCATGTTTAATCACAGCCACACATTCAAGGGACGCACCCGTTCACGAAGAGACGCGTCTATTCACTCGTACCCTTAGAAAACTATAAATAGGGATAGTTAGATTCATTTGTAGTTGTTCATATCATTCATTACATTCAAAAACGCTATCATTGTATTCGATTACAAGTTATATGAAAGTTTAGTTTTATCATTTGCGATCTAGAGATCAAAGATCCATTTTGGGGCCAACAAACCTTGGCCCTTTTTTGTTTTATTAGGCATAACTCACACAATATACAATGCTACATCTATTAATAATCCAGCAACTAGTTGGAGATAAAGCTAAAGACATGGAAATTATCCTTATTCTTCATGATCTTCCATACATCTTATATATATTAAAATGACGAAATGAAACCGTAACACCCCGATCGAAGGCGGAAACATTGGGGCGCCACTTTGGTAGATTGTTCGAAATCACATGGAACTAAATTCCAAATATTTATTAATCAACTTTAAGATTATCTATTACAATCAAGGAACAAATAGCTTAAATATAAACAAAACAATCCGTATTAAATTATGTAAGTCCCCAATACATCCTATGTGAGTAGCAAACAAATCTTGTAAGCATCATCAAACCTTATCGTCTGAAACATGTGCAAAATAAAGGTCATTTGGTCATTTAAATATATATAGGGTAATAGTACATATGAGTATACTTGGAAAACTATGTGACACACTACTACAATATGAAGCATTAGACGGTGTTCAATATTTGTTTTAGACAATAACCCCGTCTTAAAATCAATTCCTACCTGACCATTGTGCCAATCCAATTAAAATATTCAACAAAATTCCACATAACCCTGCCTTATGCTTAAACCCCGTCTTATGCTTAGATATGTGGTGTGCGTTAAGCGTGATATGATTTTATTAATATTTTAAGCCCATTTTGCGCATTAGTCAAAGTTTTAAATTTATAAAACACGATATTATACTAACACTAAACACACATTTGGGCAAGTGCACCCATCGTGAGCGTAGTATAGTGTTGGTAAGATACCAAGGTCATCCAAGGACACAAGATCTTTTAATACCGGTTTATCATCAACGTCTAATCGATCAAAATTTTTGAGAAAAGTTTTTAAAAATAAAAATAAAAATAAATCTAAAAATAAAAATAAAAAGATAAATAAAATGAAAAACAAATAGACAAGATAGAATCGCTTGGATCCAACTCATCTTTAATGTATCCTTTGAAGATTTTCGCACTTTCGGACTTTTTAAGAGATTATCTTAGTTATAGTAGTAGGCCCCACTTTTGAAGGTGACGTTACCCTCAACCCAGTGGTTTGAGTCAGCAGTGATACAATCTCAAAGGGTCGGAATATTGAAAGATAATTAAATAACTTATTAATGCGAAAAGTGGTAGGCCCTTCTTTTGAAGGTGACGTTACCCTCGGCTAAGTGGTTTGAGTCAGCAAGGATACAATCCCAAGAAGCCGGTTTAATGTTTTAATAGTAGTTTACATATGAGGGGTTCATGCTATTCGCACCCCCGCCATCCAATACCTTTGGGGCATTGAAAGAGGTCCTAGTAAGCTTGAACCAAGTTCTCGCAAGATCTATACACTGAACGAGACAAGAACTTTACCAAACCACCCTCATAACCCCCTTCCAGATAGTTAACGCGCTTTATATAGACCGTAAAGACACGAATGATCAAATCAATGACATCATGAAGAAATGGTAAAAAAAATTCACTTTCAACATAAGAAACTAGTTATTAAAGTCATTAATACAAACCCAATTAAAAAGTACCGAAAGATTAAAAGTCAAAAGTAATACATTAAAGACTTGTCTTCACCAAATGATGTAAGAGATTAGCCAAAGATGGCCTTTGATTGACAAGAAGTCTTATGATTAATCTTGGATCCCGAGACTACTACACACTCTAAAGATGAAAGATGGATGACGGTGGTGGGTGTTGGTGTTGTGGTGGTGGTGGAATGGTGACAAACTGAGAGAGAAGTGGTTTGCCAAGGGATGCATTTGAAGAGAACCAAGCACCCCTATTTATAGTCAGAACAGACCCCGTGTCCATTGGGCACGACCCGTGGCCATCTTCTTCTCTTATTTCATTTAATGCATCTGTTAGCAGAGGGCCCCACACGACCTCGTGGCCTCTGGACACAGTCCCGTGGTCAACTCTTTGCTCTACTATCAAGATTCTGCAAATCTAAGAGTTGACAATGCCCCATGGTGAGCTGGGCACGGCCCCGTGGTGGGCGTAGAAGCTTCTGCAGCTTTTGTCTTGTTGTGTCAGGGCTGACCACGCCCCGC
>JARYGA010043398.1:0-26605 GCA_030545235.1 Helianthus tuberosus
CGCTGAACACGCCCCGTGCCCAATCATTGGAACTGGCAATCCTGTTTTAAGTCAGACAGTAAGCTGAACACGGGGCCGTGCCCACTCAACACACCCCGTGCCCAAGATTCAGTTACTGAAAACAGAACCGTAAGATCCCGACGGTTGGTAATTTCTGACACAAACATGAGTGATACTGATCTTTTTTACTTTCGGCACTCTTATGGTGCGTGGTGTCAAATATGTGGTGGTTCCCATAAGGAATTACAATGCTATTTTCTAAATTATAAGCCCCACTATATAGACCCATCGTTTCCTTATATCCTTAAGAGGGGCGAAAATAAAAATAATCCTTATCTTTCCCTCGAATGCTCTCAACCAGATTTTCAAGGAGAAATGCTTCTTGATGAACTATTTCAATTAGAAGATCTAATTCTTAATTGGTTAAAAGAACTTACGATAGATTTCAATAATTTATCTCAAGATGATAACCAAGAAGAAGTGTTGGAATCGCATTCAAACAACTTCGTTGTCCCCGACGATACTTCTAACCCTAGTAAGGACTTGAGCGATAGTCGTCCCTGTGCCGATTGTGCCGTGAAGGACTCCCCATCGACTTCGTTCGATGCATACATAGACCTGAGCGATTCGGCATACACCTTCTTTAACGAGAGCCCGGGAAAGGGTTGGACTTGTCCACCTACATATAGCAAAGGAATCACCCTCACCGACAACCTCTTGCGTTCTCGTCTTAATCTAGAACAATTAAGGTATCTTAGGCACTTTGGGGTTGTTCCATCCAGTAAGGAACCACCCGATCCGGATAAGTTCCTTAAAAATAAGCAAACTCCATAAGACAGCTTCTAGACACAGGGCCGTGTCCAGGTCAACACGACCCCGTGTCCACTCAAAGATTCCCATCTGATTTCGTGTCAGAATACGGACAAAATGTGTCAGGATTCCCCCTGAACACGGGGCCGTGTCCAGCCGACATGGGGCCGTGTGCAGCGTACTGTCGTTTTCTATAAATGCAGCCAAGAATCCTGCACATTTGAACCATTCAAGGGACAGAGATTTGAGGAATATTCTCACATACCATCCTAGGTATTTTCTAAAAGAAGTTTCTCAACACCCTTCTTGTCCTTTCCTCTTTTATCCACTTCCATCTTCTTCAATTTTCTTTCATGCTTCCATTAAAACTTGAAATCTCCATAATTTCAAGCTTTAGTGAGATGTTTGTTAGATTTTTATTCATGGGATCTTGTTAAAAATAAGTTCTACAACAATGTTTTAAGTTGTTTTTGCTTAAAAACGTTTTAAACATCATAAAAACAAATTAAAACTCCAAGATCCCTTGTTCTAAAAATCTGCAACCATTTGGACACGGGTCATGTCCGGTGAACACGGGGCCGTGTCCGAAGTACTGATTTCATAAAGTTGAACTCTTCTCGGTTTGTTTTCTCAGAATGGCGAGCAGAACTAGCGGAACATCTTCGTCACACTCCAGAAACAACCGACAAGGGAGAAGGTCATCAACGGTTGAAGATTCTCTTGTAAACTATGTTTACGCCTTAAGAGAGGCCCTTGATGAAATGACAGGGGTGGAAGAGGCATTGGTTGACCGTATTAATCATTTGACGGTGGGACTAGAAGGATGTCTTCGAGAGGTCAACCTATTGCACCAAAGGTTGAACATTCTCGCTTCTCCTCCTTTGGTACCAATCATTACCCAAAGGGCATGGAATGTGGTTCCTGAAGTCATCATACCGGCCGAGTGGTACGCCATGCATCCGGAGCCCCCTCGGGAAGTGCTACAAGGGGTTCCGGTTGGTGTCGCTCCTCCTCCACAAGATGTTGAAGAGAATGACGCTGCCTTCTTCCTCCCAAGAGAGATAGAAGAATGGCTTTAAACGCCCCTCGGCTCGGAGTTCTACAAGACTTTTAGATACCGGAAGACTATTTCCGGAATTTTGGTTCTTATTGTAGAAGTAGAACTCCTTAGGATGATTTTACGTATCACTTGACCTATCTAATTTAGGACCATTAACTTTTATTTTCTGCTTTGTTTTCCATTTTCTAGGACTACTATGTAATTCTCTCTATGACTTAATGATGGTTTTAGTTAATTTGGTGTTTGGATGAGGTTGTAATGAGTAAAACACACTCGGGTTGGCAAAGGATAACAAGGGAAACTTGAACCAGCACCCCATGCAGGAAAACAGGGCCATCCGACAACTTTCTTCATTAACAGTAAGTTCAGCACGGGCCGTGTCCGCCCAACACGGCCCCGTACTGCACAGTCTGCAGAAAATGACCAGTTCAAGTAAACTGGACACGGGCCGTGTTCACCCAACACGCCCCCGTGTCCAGGCTTCTGTTTCTCTTTTTCAATTTTGTTACTGGCACTTGAACACGGGGCCGTGCCCGGACAACACGGGGCCGTGTCCAGCGCCCAGTAACATAATTTTTTGCTTTTTCACACCTTTTTACACATTCAATCAACCTAAAAACTTATTTTTGGGACACATTGAGGACAATGTGTAATTTAAGTGTGGGGGGGATGCTAAAACCTTGAATCTTGCAAGTCCTAATTACAAGCCTTACACAAAACTCTATTGGAACCGCTAATCACCCCAAATTTTTTTTTTCAAAAATTTTCATTTTTTTTACTTGTCTAGGTTTAACTTGGGAATTTCAACTTCTAAAAAGGTTATATTTTTACAAATTTACAACCGATAGCGTCGTGATAAAAAGAACCAACATAAGAAGATTATGAAACGGCATGACAAGCTTAGTTAAAATTTGATTATATATACTTGATCACATAAAAACCCATTCCCACAAAAGTGAGTTTTGAGCCTTTATTGAGCATACAAATATATATCTTTAAACTAAATGCTCATTTTTCGTTTCTTGTGTGAATAGCTGCTTGGTTCTTACGACTCTAGAACTTGCAACGACGATACATTCCCGGTCCTTACCAACTTAAACCCGAGTAAGTAAATGATGGAGGCATTAGGACTAACCCTTTTTACTTCTACACCATTATTTTTCTTTTTTTTTTACCACCTACCCAAAATCCCCCTAGTTAGCCCCTTTGAGCCTAAACCTTTTCATTTCTTAACCCAAACCAAACACCCTTTCACCCACCAAAACCTTTTTTATTTTTAACCTTTTTGTTTTAGTAACAAGCTCGGTTTTTCGTATGACTTTGAAAAAAAAAAGTGTTGATGATGAAGCAAAAGAAATAAAACAAACAAGTTCATCAAAAATAACTTTGTTTGAATAATAGCTTCATCAAAATAAAAATTGCAAATAAATAAATAAATAAATAAATAAATAAAAAGTCTTTCGAAAACCGACGCTTTTTACGCTTTTTCGCCCTTTTCTACTAACCACTAACCCAACCACCTACCTTTAACCAAAGCCTAACCCTTCACCCAAAAGTCCTCTTGATATTTACAAAGGTATATAGTTAAAAAGGAGGAGGATTGATTGCTTGGCAAGCCTATGGTAGGAGTAAGTTCCATGCCGCTCTCGAGTGATTCACTAAAATACATCCTCGGCCGAGTGTTGAGTGATCCCCCGTGAGGTATGTGAACTTGTATATAAATGGAATTTTAAAGAGGCATGTTATGCCCTAATAAGTAACTTATCTTATGAAAAGTTTTAAATAAATCATGACGAATAGGATTGTAAATAAATGAAAATAAAACTTGAAAAAGAATCTTGGAAATCCCGACACTCTATGACAAGCCCAAAAACCTTATTTTCTGCCAATTCCATTTGTGAGTGTAAAGCCACATTATAAAGAGTTTTGCTTGAGGACAAGCAAAGATTCAAGTGTGGGGGTATTTGATGTGTGCTAAATGCAACATATAAATTACATCAATTGTGGCATAAAACTAACCCTTTTTTAGTACTAATGTTGGAAAAAGTGTGCTTTTGTCTTCGTTTTGTATTTTCAGGATTAAATAAGCTCAAATTAACAAAAGAAGCAAAAAGGAAGCTAAATCTAACATAAATACAAGAAAAGGAACAAACGTGGCATGCCCGACCCCACGACAGCATCTTCCCAAGCAAAACAAGAGAACAGAAGGCTGAACACGCCCCGTGCTCAATGAGCACGGGGGCGTGCCCAAGTGTCAGCACAAAAGACAAAGTTGTAGAAGCTTCCATCGCCCACCACGGGGCCGTGCTCAGCGGACACGGGGTCGTGGTCAACTATAAGATTCACAGAATCCAGGAAAATCTTGATAGTACAGATATGCTTCTGCACACGGGGTCGTGCCCAGCGGACACGGGGCCGTGGTCAACTAATAAAGACAAGAGCAATTAATGAAGACAGAGAAGGATGTGGACACGGGGCCGTGCCCACTGGACACGGGGCCGTGCCCGAGCTTCTGTTTAGCCTATAAATAGGAGTGCTTGGCTCAAGCTCAAACCATCCCTTGGCACATCACCTCTCTCACACTTCACCCACCACCCACCACCACCATAACACCATCATCCACCACCATCATCCATTGTCCATCATAGAGTGTGTGAGTCATCTCGGGATCCAAGATTGATCGTAAGAGTTCTTGACAATCAAGGCCATGTTTTCCTAAGTCTCTTACATCACTTGGTGAAGACAAAGTGTCTAGTGTAATACTTTTTATTTTTAATCTTTTCGCACTTTTTAATTGGTTATGTATTAATGACTTTAATAACTAGTTTCTTATGTTGAAGGTGATTCTTCCTTATCGTTTGTCCGTGGTGTCTTGGCATTATTTTACTGTCTATATAAAATAAAAGATTTTTACCATTCATATCTCCACGGTCTATATGGAGGTATGTTGGCTACCTGGTCGGGGGTTAAGGGAACGGTTTGGTAAGAGTCTTGCCATTGTTCAGTGTATAGATCCTGCAAAGGACCTGGGTCAAATTTAGTAGGCCCACCTTCAATACTTAACGGTATTGGATGGCGGAGGTCCAAACTCTTTGATCCCCTCATAAGTTAAACTACTATTAATACTTTAACCCGGCTACTTAGGACTGTATCCCTGCTGACTCAGACTACTTAGCCGAGGGTAACGTCACCTCCAAAAGAGGGGCCTACCATAATATGCATTAATAACTTAATTAATTATCTTTCAATAATCCGACCCTTTAGGATTGTATCCTTGCTGATTCAAACTACTGGGTTGAGGGTAACGTCACCTTCAAAAGAGGGGCCTACTACAATAACTAAGATAATCTCTTAAATAGTGCAAAAGTGCGGAAATAATCAAAGGTTACACTAAACACGAGTCGGAACCGAGTGATTCATCTTGTCTATCTATTTTTACTTTTATTTTTATTTTCAGCATTTTAGTTAGTTTTTATTTTTCTTAGTTTAAAACCTTTTTCTAAACTTTTTGATTTGATTAGACGTTGAGGATAAACCGGTACTGAAAGCTCTTGTGTCCTTGGACGACCTCGGTATCTTACCAACACTATACTACGCCCACGATGGGTGCACTTGCCCATATGTGTATTTAGTGTTAGTAAATATCATGTTTTATAAATTTAAAACTTGGCTAAAGAAAGTGTAAAAGGGCTTAAAAAAATACTTAAACTTATATACACACTTCACACGCATCATCACACAGGGTGAAAAACAACCCTTGATGTTGAAACCAGTTTTACCTCATGAAAAGGAAAGAAACAAATTTTTTTAGAGAAGCGTTGGGATTCAAGGGTTTATGAGTCAAAGTTAACATTCAGATTCAGATTCAGAAAGCAGATGATTAGTACTTGGTTTATTCTCTTTAATCTATTAGAACGATCCTTGTTTTGTCACGTACATGCGTTTAATTCCCAACATACTCGTTTTGTCACGTACATTTCGTAAGAAACTTTTCGCGCACTGAACCTTCAGTTGTGTACGCAAATTCACCACCGGTTTCTATAGCACAAGCACATACACATGGAGAATGTTCTCGAAATTGAAGGAAAAGAAAAAAATGTTGCTGATGTTTTTCACTATCAGGATTTTGTTGGTTTGTTTCCTGGTGGGGTTTAGAATGTTTGAAGTATTATTGGTTCAATACCAACTCTTCTGAAAGACAAGAATACAACGTTCATGTATCACAAGGAATGACCGATCTAAGGCAGAGATCCACATCTATATCTTTTATTCACTGACAAACTATGTGACATGTGTCTGGTCCATAGCTACACGTTAGGGTTTAGAATGTTTGAACTATTCAGATTTTGTTGGTTTGTCGGGTTCTATAACTACAATCCTTCCAACATTATTGAAAATTAACGTAAACTCCGCATTCGAAGATCCTTGCATTGGATACAATTTGTTGGAATTTGTGGATCAACAGAAATAACTGAAATAACTCGTCATTCTCTTGCACCTTCAACTATGTTGGTTCGGTTTAGTTATTTTCCGACTGTTTTAGTTATGATTCAATAAATAATATATGATTGAGAAGCACTAAAACGGTTGCGGTTGTCCAATTCCAGATCGTCTTTAGTAGTGTTTGTTTGAGAAACTGATTAATATAAACAACGGTTCTCCAATTCCAGAGTAAGCAAATACACATTCCGAATAACTTCACAAAGATTTGATGAAAACCCAACATCAACAAATGATTGGTTTAATACCAACTGCTCGAAATTCCTTTTGTTTTTTGGATCGTTCTAATAGATTAAAGAGAATAAACCAATTTTTACCATTTTTTACCATAAGAATACGTGTCGTATACAATTATACGGCCCGTATACACAAAGTTAAAAAAATTACCAGATCATATACAATGTATACGATCAGTGTATACGGGCCGTATACTATTATACGGATCGTATACTATGGGTAAAAAATGATTGTATCAGACTCTCTCCCCCTCCTTTTCTCTCTTTGACACAATTTGATGGAATTTGTGGATCAACATAAATAACTGAAATACCTCGCCATTCTCTTGCACCTGTATACGTTGATTGTGGATTTAACTTGCAAGATACATGGATGGAATTGGTTCAGATCTCGGAAGTACTGAACAACAGAAAATAACAGCTTCGGTTTCATCAACCGGCTTTGAAAACCGGACGGAATCTACGAAGAAACTGTTGGAATTTGTGGATTTTGGTTGGTTCAGAAACTTAACAAGAGAAGCAACTAAAGTTGAGGATGGAATTGGGTCCGTCGCATGATAGAAGATACATATCGTCCGTTCAAGTTGAGCTTCCTGATACATATCGTCCGTTCAAGTTAAGCTTCCCGATACATATCTTCTTGAGTATTTTTCTAACTTTATGCTTGCATCCACCACAGTGAATATTAACTGAACTCAACCGGTCAAATCGTACACTATAAAGTGTAAACTTACCGTGTGTTGTAGTTTGGAAAGATGACCGAATAGAGATCTGAATCAGGCATTGTTCTTGTTGTTTCATCGGGAACGAATGAGGAGACTCAACTGTCGCTGCACTGTTCTCGTTGTGGTCGACATATACCAACGGTTCTGCGAAAAAAAAAACATTATCTGTTCATCATTGTTCTTAAAGATGAAGATGAAGAAACGAGGGTTTATTCTCTTTAATCTATTAGAGCGATCCTTGTTTTGAGAACCTGATTCTGATTTAAACAATGCACGACATGTCTGTTAGTGGTTTCTGTAACCAATTGGGAACCACATATTTGCTTCAAGATTTACGTCTGATGTCCAAGTTTGATCACATTTGACTTTTTTCTTCGTTTTTTGGATCGTTCTAATAGATTAAAGAGAATAAACCATTTTTTACCCTAAGAATACGGGCCGTATACTATTATACGGCCCGTATACACCATGTGAAAAAAAATTACCAGATCATTTTTTACCCTGTTAATACGGGCCGGATACTATTATACGGCCGTATACAGCATGTAAAAAAATTTACCCTATCGTATACAATGTATACAATGATTGTATACGGGCCGTATAATATTATACGGCCCGTATACTATGATAAAAATTGGTAAAAAATGGTTTATTCTCTTTAATCTATTAGAACGATCCTTGTTTTGAGAACCCTGATTCTGATTCAATAAATAATATCTAATTGAGAAGCACTAAACGGTTGCGGTTGTCCAATTCCAGACCAGTAATGCAAGGAGAAGTGTTGAGATAACGGACATCCATCGAATACATCTTTCAAACTTTCAAAATTCAAATCAAACTAACACAAAGTATCTCGGTATGGTTGGTGTAAAAGCTCACATTTTACTACGTTGACCATGTTTTTTGACAAATCATCTGCTTCCTGAATCTAAATCTGAAAGTTAACTAGACCCCTCAAGTTGTCATTCATAACAACTAAGCGTCTGGAGAAGAGTATGTTGATATAGGAGAGTTGATGCAATTTTCCAAGCATTTTATCGTGTGTTGTAATTTTAATGAAGCAATGAAGATTGAATATGCAAACCGCATCCGTTTTGTATACGGAAACAGTGGCTATGGGAAATACAAACCCGACACGTCTTCTGTGATGATTCGAAACATTCCGAATAACTAGCAGAAGAACCCGACACGTCTTCTGCTAGTTACTCTTTTCTTCGATTTCAACAAATCTTTCAAGACCATTCACCTCTTTCAACCTACCAAAACACCGTAAACCCCTTCTTTTAATCTATAAAAAAACATCCTTTTTTTAATCTATTAGAACGAGGCAACTTTCCTTATCACCCGAACCGGTGATTTCTTATCCATACTATTCTTCATAGCCATATTCCCACTCACAAGTTGTTGATCTTTGGGTGGTGATTTACTCCCGAACAAACCACGCCCACCTTGACCATTGAGCTACGCTGAGAATCCACAACGCTTATGGCCAGATTCTTTCCTTCAATCTTGGCAAAATCAATGCCTGCTTGTTTTATTATTTTCGTCTACATGTGTTTTGAAACAATAGGTTTTGCATTCGTGCCTGCTTAAATTGCAGAAAGCAAAGGATAACGAAGATGAACATTGTTTGAGAACCTGATTCAGATACACAATGATCTCTTTGCTTCGTCCACAAGAACTATTTGTGTATGCATTCTTTTGGTAGTTAACAACGCTAATTAGAAAAAAATCTGTAAAATTAATCATATCGATTGCTATAACAGGATGGATGGGACACACACACAGATAGATAAGTTGTCACAGTTGTCAAGACTGTTTGTCGGGTTTCCAATGCTCACACAGGGTGATAAACAACGCTGATACGAACACATGTGTTTCGAAATAGGCTTGGTTCTTGGTTTAATGAAGTTACACGTAACATCTAGTTATATTCAGATTTAAACAATGCACGCCTCAACTGAGATAACGGACATCCATCAAGCTCAAAAAGAAAACTTGTGTTTCCCATAGTCACAAAAGATTGCGGTTTGTATTTCGCATAGCCACTGTTTCCGTAGTAAAACACGGTTGCGGTTTGTATTTCGCATAGCCACCGTTTCCGTAGTAAAAAACGGTTGCGGTTTGTATTTCGCATAGCCACCGTTTCCGTAGTAAAAAACGGTTGCGGTTTGCACATTCAATCTTCAATACTTCATTAAAATACCACTAGTAGAAGAACCCGACACGTCTTCATGTTACGGTGAATGTTCTAGAAATTAAGGAAAAGGAAAAGATTTGTGGAAATCGAATTTGACAACTATGACAGCTTATTAAAAGTAACAATCACCTCCAATCATTTCCTGGTCAAATCACACAATATAAAGTTTAAAGTTATCGTGTGTTCTTCTGCTAGTTATTCGGAATCGATAAATAACCAACACGAAGATCTCTGCGATCGCTAAGGTTTCCATCAACGGACTGATCGGTAACGTTACTCTACCTGTGCTCCGATTTAAGGGGCGTGTTTCGATCAACGTTTATCGACATTGTTAAAGTTGATGAAGAGTTTAGAAACCCTAGAATGATTATGTTTTTACTGGAAAAAACGTGACACTTGAAAAAACACCATTATATACGGCCCGTATACAGTTATACGGCCCGTATAAATGTGGTAACATCAAAAACCTCCCAAAATAAATCCATTGAGCCGTATACATTTTACAAATCGTATACCGATGTATACGGCTCGTATAACTATATACGGGCTGTATATAATAAAATCAAAAAAACATTCTCTGCGCGTTTTCCTATTCAAAAAACATTCTATACGGGCCGTATAATTGTATACGGCCCGTATACACTAGGGGATGTGAAAATAAGATATAGGGGGTGAGGGAACAAGGGGAGCCTTAAAAAATTGAGCCGAAATAACAGAATCAATAGAGAAACAGGGTTAGGATATATTAGAAAGTTTTTTTTGCTAGAAAGGCTAGAAAGTAATATTGACCATCAATTTATTTAATCAAGAGCTAAGATTAAATGAGTGAAATTGAAGAGAAGAAAAGAGGCATGTGGGTTTGTGTAAATGCATCCTAGTCAATCTAGAACAATAGTTTCTCTCTCCTCCAAATCCCCCCCTCCCCCCATTTTTTAAACGTTAATAACTTTTTCATACGACATTATTTTTCTATAAAAATTGCACACAAAAAAACGATCGTTTTTTATCTTTAAAACGAGTATACTATTGTTATATTTTCAAAAAAAATCGAAAACCCAGTTGCGTAAAACGCAATGGAAAAAACGTAAAAAATGATTTTTTTTTCTAAAACGCAATGCACAAAAAACACAAAGAAATGTCTTATTTGTAAAACGCAATGGCCAGGAAACACAAAGAAATGTCTTATTTCTATAACGCAATAGCCTAAAAACACAAAAGAAGTGTATTTTCTAAAATGCAATGGACTGAAAACACATAAAAATGTGTTTTACCTAAAACGTCATGCACCAAAAATACAAACAAATGTCTTATTTCTAAAACGCAGTGGCCAGAAAACACTTAAAAGTGTCTTTTTCTAAAACGCAATGGACTGAAAACATATATAAATGTGTTTTACCTAAAACGCAATGGACTAAAAACATTTCAAAAATGTGTTTTTCTAAAACGCAATGGCCCGAAAACACATAAAAATGTCATATTTCTAAAACGCAATGACTTAAAAACACAAAGAAAGTGTTCTCTCTAAAATGCAATGGACTGAAAACACCTAAAAATGTGTTTTACCTAAAACGCAATGACTAAAAACACTTCAAAAATGTGTTTTTCTAAAACGCAATGGCCAGAAAACACTTAAAAATGTCTTATTAAAGCTCTGCCCCTTGGACCCTGCTAGAGGTTGCCGCCCCTTGGACCCTGCCCCCGGACCCCCTCCAAGGGGGCGTTGCCCCCTTGGAACCCCCGTAAAATGTAATGACTCAATTCAAAAACCCAGATCGTAAAAATGCAATTCAAGAATTTCTTACATAGATCGAAGCTGATTTCTTCAACGATTGACGAAATTTGAATGATAGAAACACTTATCAACGATCGAATCGAACGGATCGAGTGATTCGCTTCAAAATCACGGGAAAAAATGAGATATTTAATGAAGTTAAACTGGGTTTCTTCAAAAAGGTTGAAGTACACGTTGATTGGGTGTTTGAATCATTGATTGGTGACGAAAATCGCACTATAATGTAGTGACTATTGAGATAGAAAGTGAAAAAAGATTGACGATGGTGAGTTTTGAAAATGATGGGTTTTGAAGTTACCGGGGGAGAAGAAGGAAGAAGATTAGATAAAATTGACTAAAATATCTTTTCTCTTTATTTTGAATTTTACCACATATCATAATCCTATTATTTTCTATTATTTTTAACCAAAACAAATTTACTATTTAATCCTCACCCTATATGATATAGCAATACTATTAAGTTAATATAACATCTTATCATTCCTGTTTTTAGTGGATGCTGATCATAAAAGTCTACATTATACAACATTCAATGAAATAAATATTTGAAAAGAAATCCATTCGACTTCACTTTTAAATTATGCAAATCCATCGTAACCCTCAATCCCTCATATATAATCAATGAGAAATTATAAACGATTTTTTTTTAATTTGAACTAGGACTAAGACCATGTGTAGTGGTGAAGAAAAATAATGCCCCCATCATGGGGCATTATCCGACACGTGTCATCCCAGTCAGCATGGAACGTTATTGCAAAAGTGGCGTAGTGAGAATAATGCCCAAGTAATGCCCCTTCCAATTATTAAAAAGGATAAAAAAAAAAAAAAAAAACTGAACCATTTGTCAGTCAAATTGGACTCACTTGGACCACTAAAGTCCCTTCTCATTGGTCAGTCAAATTGAACCATTTGTATGTTGAGCGTTTTTATTAAAACGCCGGGAAGAATTTTTTAAAAAATTTTAAAAATAACGCCCCATGTAATGGGGGTGGCGGTGTTTTGGGGCGTTTTATTGCAATTTTTTTTTTAAAATCACGCCCCACTACGGGTGGTCTAAGAAATCAAAGGGAAAACTATAATCAGAAAAAAAAAATCTAATGTTAATTTTAGAAGTACAATAATAATATTAAACATGTAGTTATATAACTGGATTAAAAAATAGAACATAATTTGGAAAATCAAGCATGTTGTATTCTAGGGAGACCAGTTAATATAATTAACATAACGTGTTACTAAGACAAAACTAAACTACGCTAGTAGTCTTACTATAACTCGGTATTTAAGAAAGAAATGAGCTCTATTTGATATTTTTTAAATTTTAAATTAATTAATAAATTTTGATTTTCTTAGAAAATAATCTTTTGTATAATTTGAAAAAAAAAATTAGTATTGTCACAAAAACAAAATTTCTATTAATTTTTGTTTGAAAATACATATTTTATTAAAATATGACATTTTTTTATTTTTATGTAAAGAATAAACAATTATATATATATATATATATATATATATATATATTGATTTCGAGGTACGATGAATAGTAACGTTATTTTTATTATAATGTATAGTTTTTTATTATTTAATATATTATAATAATTTATTATTATATTATATTTACTTTTAATAACATATTTTTTTAAACATCTATTTCCTTGATCTATTTCTAATAATTGTTTTTTTAACATATATTAATTTATCGATTAATTTATTACTTCTTTAATAAGTTACGTTTATAACTTTTTTCTAAAAACTTAAGTACGTAGTTGTGCTTGATTTCTTTCTCTGACATTCCGTTATAAGTTTTGTTAAAACGAGGCTATACTCAAAATAAAGTATTTATTTGGTATCATAAAACGGTACGATGATAAACTAAATCGTTCTAATGGTTTGACTTTCTAAACAACATGCTTTATTTTCAAATCACGTTTGTTTTACATTATCATTTGCTCGGTTTCGTCGCAACGCGCGTTATAAAAAAAACTAGTTAAACATTAAAACTTATGGCTGACTACGAAAAGGAAAGCAATAAATCTTTTTTTATGGTCAGCAGAATCAATCCCGAGTATTTTTGAGGTATCCACTGGACCAAACGGAGTACTCCAAAAGTAACCCGAGTCCACCACCAATTACGGGGAAAACCCGGTAACCCACCCGTCCGTAGGCATGACGGCAAAATTACCGGTAAAACCCGTTTAGCTCAAGAATCAAAACCATATTTTCTTAGGTCTCCTATCATTGTCCATCAGTACCTCACCCTACTCCAACTAAGAGTTGAATCATCATCTCCTAGTAAATCCTATCTCAACAAATATTGAACCGTCGTTTTGCTTTTAAGGGGTTGTTGCATAAAGTAATTAAAGAAAATTAAAATATAGAAAATAGATGATAAGAGTGAAGGAGTTTGCTTTAGAGCATGAGAGTTTTTTTCTTTAAAGGGGGCAGTTTGTTTGTTAGGTATGTAATACAGCAAAGGAATCTTTTAGATGTTGACATCCACCAAATATAAAAGAAAGCCAAGGGAACTCGTTCGCGTGTTGTGGTAGAAATTCGGGTTATATCGGTTTGGCTATTATGGTATCGGTATGAAATGGTATTTGGTATAATAACTGAAAGATAAACTCAAAGATTAAATCGTGATATGTATATCGACACATGTTTTACATCAGTTTATTGTATAATAACTGAAAGATAAACTCAAAAGATTAAATCGTGATATGTATATCGATACGTGTTTTACATCAGTTTAAAATCAAAAAACGAATATCGGTAACGACTCTGATAGCGCCAAATGCCAATACCAGTACCTATGTTGTTCAGTCGGAATCGACGTGGTATCAATATTGTCAGGATTGTATGAGTCTGGTTCATCATGCACCGGTACATTACCAACACTCACTATAGCTTATGATATAAGCCCGCTTGCGGTATGCTTATATAATGTATATATGTGTGGGCACTGGGGGGAAAAGTGAAAGTGCGCTAATTTTAACGTTATTTTACTAATTTCGTGAAAATAACGTTAAAAGAGGGGATGGTTAATCATGCATCATGTGATGGGGTTGATAGCCGAAAGACAAGGGATACATGCACTAATTGGCGTTTGTCTCAATTGTTGAGTGTTATGTGCCTTATGTTCAAGGCTTGATGCAAAACTACTATCGAGTCGGGGGTCTCACTGGAAGCAGCCTCTCTATTCCTACCGGGTAGAGGTAAGGTTGTCTACATCACACCCTCCTCACACCCTACCTTAGCTTTGCTGTTGGTGGGATATACTGAGTATGATGATGATGATGATGATAGACTATAGCTTATGATATAAAAAAGATACTCTACTGTGAATACAACTTCGTTTACAAAGAAATTTATACTGGAAACATAAAATAGAATACTGGTATCGCTATCAAAGTAGTTCGGACGGTATATGTTCGGTTCGTATCTGTTAAGAACAAAAAGATCAATTATATTTGACCCTTTCGATTGTGAACAAATTTTATTGAAACGTAGATAAAATAAGCACGTCATAACGGTATAGTCGAAACTTTATAAAACATATATTGTACTATTAGAATAATAAAAATTGTAAAGCGCGCCAGGTTATAAAAAAAGAACTAAATATGAGGTAGTTTGAAGAACATGTATGTCTCTCCTTTGATTATCTATACATTATTACTCACAAATCGATTTTAAAAAAGATTCATATTGAAAGTTAGATAAAAACAGACACGTTGCAATAAAATATTCATATTTTATGTAATATACTGTTTTAAAGGTTCTATATAGAAAAATAAAATATGCTCATAATTAAATTTTAATAATAAAACATAAAAAATGAATAAAAATAATATGAAACTACTATTTATCACCTATAATTTTTAGTATCTATACTATCTTACTATACAACTTTATGGGACAAAAATGTAATGTTAGTATGTTTCCACGTTTTTAAGACACTTAAGGGAGTTTAGCATCTTAAAATGAGGGTAAAATTACTTTTCCCTCCTACTTAATTTATATATTAAAGTTTATAAAGTTCTAACTCTCAAACACATATTGTCCCATAGCGTTTGCTTGAAAAAACATTGACAGAGAAAACTCTTATAAATAGATAATAGTAACTCAACAATTTTTGTTGGCGATTTTGTTTAGCTGCGTCGATGGGCCATTTGGCTGTTTAGTTTTAATTTTTTCTTGGTTCATAGGTTAGTTCAAAACTAAACTAAACTGAAAATTTTGGTTTTGGTTATGGCTCAAAACCGAATTGAACCACCCCTATACACACCCTTAAAATCATCAACCGAAGTGTTGCGTTCCGCAACATCACACGAGCACAACTCTAAGCATAAATAAATACATGTATACTTAGCTATTAAATGATTGAGCTTAACGAGCCAACTCGGTTGTTTTTGGGCTCAAAACTAAACCAGCCAACTTGGCTTTAGTTCAGTTTAGTTCATAAACTTTTTATGGAGTTGAATAAAGCTCAAACTAGATTCAAATAAAATTCAAGTCAGCTCACGGCTTTAACTATCTGGCTCAAAATCAATTATGAACGTAGTAGCATGTATAAGGTATGATATTAAAAATCTATAAACAAATACGATATTAGAAAAATATAAATTAGTTTATGATCAAACGAGAATACAAACCACCACTGATGACTAGAGGTGCACAGATCAGGTTTTTTCAATACTCGGTTTCCCGTATGAAACAGGGTCCTGGTATGATATTGGAAAATTGGGTCTTGCGAGAAATGGGGTAATATACCCTATGTACTCGGGGTAAGGTATGAACGGGTTTGGGTATCACCAAGTATTAATACACATTTTTAAAAATAAGTTTTTTTTTCTTATTTTACACAAACGTAAATTCGTTTAAAAATTAAATTTGGTTGTAATTAGTAAAACTAATTAAAATAAATTACAATAACGTAAATTCACTCGAGTACAAATTATTTGCTTTATAATATAGATACTTTAAAAATTTAATATAAAAGTTGTAAAGTAAACATAGAAACTTTCTTTAAAAATTCGGGTATTAAAAGAAACCGTTATCGGGTATAGGGTATAACTGGGTTCAGGTATAGGGTATAACCGATTTCGGGTATTTTCAAGAATAGAACGGGTATGGTTTCGAGTAGAGGTATTGAGCTTAAAATTTATACCTTATTCATACCCTATGGTAGAGTCGGATTCAATTATAGGTATAAAAATACCCGAGGCAAAAGAAATAACCAGTTCTGAGTTTTTTTCTCGGGTAACTGACAAGTGACATGTGACGATGGTTAATGCTAAAACGGATGGTAGCCCATAGGGTTGATTTCTAGCTGAAAAGCCTACGTGAGCCTATTAGCCAGAGAGAGTTTATAGACTAATCATGGGCCTTGGCCCATTGATGATGCTGTTTTGAACTTTAGCCTAACATAATAATTGATAAGAACAGTTAATGAGATGAAGTACGGTATATGTAGCACTCAGAAATGTTCAAAAGGAATTTTTTTCTGCAAAATGTAAATTGATTATAGAGTAATTACAAAATTCGTCCTTTTGTGTTGATACCAGATTGCAAGTTGTTGATACTAGATTGCAAGTTATGTCTTTTATCTTCAAAAAGTACAAAAAACGTACTCCATTTTGCAAACTCTTCCACGTTATGTCCTTTAACCATAACTCAGTTAGTTTTCGTGACTAAAGGACATAACATGCAAAGGTTTCCAAACATCGAGGACGTTTTTTATACTTTTTAAAGATAAAGGACACAGTTTGCAATCAGGTATAAACATAAAAGGACAATTTTTGTAATTTACTATTGATTATAATATGTTTGCTAAGTTGATGTTGAACTGGGTTAGTGGGTAAACCAACAACAATTAGAGTCTCTACTTCGGAAGATACTAAGGCTATTTATAATGGTTTAATCTGTTTTCAATGCAATGTCAAAAGTGAGTGTCACGAGCTCTTACTCGCTCGTTTCACATTGAGCGTGCAATGGTTTCACAAGTTTTCACTACTTATTTCCCATTACAATATTATTTAAATGAAATAAATTAAAAAAAAAAACTAAATTCACCTTGAGTGTATAATAGTTTCACAAGTTTTCATTACCCACCACCCATTAAAATACTATTTAAAATGATATAAATTTAAGAAAAAGAAGAAAAATCTCATTGGTTGTTTCCATTGGGACCACCACCCCTTCCCTCTCTCATGCTCGTTATCTACCTCACCCCATCCCCCCTTAAAGTCTTTTTTCATGCCCTAAGGGACAGTGTTTCACGCCCTTAACTTTCCTTATCAGCTAGACATTAGCATATTACGGATGACCTAATGATCTCCTCTTTGATCCCCCCCCCCCCCCAACCACCACCGCCATATCTCGGTCTCTTCCCCAAGCACAACATGCAAACACATCATGTGTTTCGCATTGTTCTCGTCTTCTCAACATAGTTTTGGTTTGTATATTAAAGAACTAAAAAGAATGCATGAGAGACTAAAAAAAATAATTCAAAGACTTTGAACATTAAAAAAAAAGGGTATAAAAGCACCTTTACGAGTTATGCATGAAAAACGAAGAATAAAAGAAGAAAAGGCCAAGAGTCGTTCAAAGCTTCATTTTCTGACCATTTCAACTTGAAGTGATGTGTAAAGCAACTTTCTTTCGAAATCACGTTTTTCAAACCCACATGCGTTAGCCTTAAAGCAATATAGATAACCTTATCATTTAGTTTTATAATTACACATTTGATTTTATTACACACTATGTATCATTTGTCAATTTTGTAACAAGTTGAGAGGGTAAAGTGTATAACGTTAAATGCTCATATTTGTAGAAAATTTAGATTGTTGAATAGTCAAAAGACTATTAAGTTCCGGCTCATAGCAAAACTTTCTTGTTTCAACTAGACTTATAGGTTATAACAACTTGAATGCATTATGGCGTTATGTATGTAACCAATAGTTTTAATTCAAAGTTTCAACCATATGAAGTCACTCTTGAAAGTCAAGAATACAAGTTATACCTACGATGTGTCAAAAATATAAACCCTAACCTGAATATAATTAAAGTTGTATAACCTAAACATGATTCGTCTAACCCATTTAGCTAAACGTGTCAAATGGGTTGGCAGGTAGTAATGTAGTTGTAAATGTGTTAGTTAGGTTGGTGGGTTGTAATAGATGGGTTAAACGGTTTGGTGGTCGGCAATCGGCATGTTTGATTAAACGGTTGGCGAGTTGACATGTTTAATTAAACGAGTTAAACATGTCAATCCAAACACGATCAATTTAATTAACAAGGTTAATGTAAACCCGACACAATTATTAAATAGGTCAAGTATGACAATTCAAAACCTGTTTATTTTCATCTCTCGTTCTTTAAAAGCATTAGCGTTCTATGAGTTTCCACCGCTAGTATAAATTACGATTTTTTTTGTTTTATTTTTGAAGTTGATCTATTTTGTTTTAATTGTTTAAAAAATATTTATTAATGTGAAATCTAAAGTCAGAAAACCAATCATGAGTATGCCAAGTTTTTTACTTTGACTTGTAACATTCCAAATAAGTCCAAAGAATATATTATTCATACATAAAATATTTATAATTGTGTCTTTACAATATATTATTTATGTTACTTTAAATATGTTCTTTAAGAACAACTCCATCTAATACTTTGTCGGATTCTTTCGAATTTCAAGCTCCATGTAGAATTCTTGTGGCAATCATTGCTTTATATTTGACCACTGTATGTGTTGATGAATTTATTATAACTCGAAAAATTGACATAATAAGATTATATTAGACATATAAGTAAACATGTGACTTCGCGGTTCACAAATGTTTTTATTAAAAGTTGAGTCAAACAGATATGAGAAAATAAGTAAAAACATCCGAGTCAAAATCGGAATCCAAGAATTTGGGTTCTAGAGTTGGCTCTTACCATTTTCAGTTTGACGAAAATTATCCGTCGTTCTAAAAAAACACCTTGGTAATTAGGGTATTACCAAGGAAATTGTTATGGTCTCACAAAAAACACTGAGAAAAAGTGAAGGGGAAAGAGTGAAAACAGTTGTTTATTTTATTGGAGTTTGTTGCATTGACCCTAAAATCAACCAATTACGTCTCCATTTAGGGGTTGTTTGGCAACTTCTAAATGAGTAAGTGCTAAATCAATAAGAGCCAATATAACGCTTAACCACTCAGAGACAAATGTCTGAACAATTCAGATAAAAGGTCTTAACCATTTAGACTCAGTATAATGCTTAACCATTCAGACATCTGCTTACGAAACAAGCAGTCTGAACCATTAAGTGTTGAACCAGTAAAAGGTCTGAATTATTAAGAACTCGTTAAGAGCGAAAGAATAACCCCAAAAGCACTCAATGATACCAAGACTTCAGCTTAAACTTATGAGAGCATGTGGGCTTAGATTAGAGTATTAGACCCAATAAGCCAGATCTCATTTAAGGATAAGCCCAAATATCGAGCCCAATCTAGCATCATCAATAATGATGAAGAACAAGACGACCAAGAACAAATATCGAGCCCGATCTATAATTTAGCCTAAGTTATAATAATATATGTGTTATATAATGATTTGTTTGACCTGGATACATCTACACGTACCTATACAAGTGCAAAATAGTCAGAGTATCAATCTTCAGATTAAGTATCCAAATTTGAATAAAAGAATGCCATAAATAACGATTAACGGGTGTACAAAATCATTCTTTTTGGTTATTTATGCAACCAAGAACATTTATTTTAGATATAAAATATATGAATGAAATAACGAATGAGCTATACACACACAACACACATACAGACACGCGTAGTACTTACCGTTAAGGGGCTATCCACTCTATTTCAAGATATATCATCCCGGATTCTACATTCTGCAGTTGAAGTGAAACCTCTTGTTTTACCTTTCCGTCAACTATATTTACAGTGCTGTCTTCTAGCAGTGCGTTGTCGTGTGATTTCAGCCACTTCCCTATCTGCATGTCCCCAAACATTGAAGCGTCCCCGTATGCCATTGCTGATGTCAGCATTGGCGCAATGTCGATTTCTGCTTCCCCCATTATATCATCAGCCGAGAATCTATCGTAATCAAATACTTGCTGCACCAACAATGCAACATTGTTTTGATTCTGATCAAGCTGTAAGTTTAACCTCTAGTAGCTAGAGGTGGCAGTTTTGACCTGTTTACTTATGAATCAGACGATTTAAGTTGTGTTTTATCTCAAACAGGTAGGGTCTACATTTTTATGCATAGAACCTCCTAGAAGAATTTTGTTAGAATTTTTAGATTATTATAGTAACAATATACATATTTTAAAACCTTAGACAAGAAAGTGTTTTCGGGTCAACTCAACCTAACCGGGTCTGTACTACAAAAATGGCCTAGAATGCCCGTTTTGCCACCTCTTAATGTTCTTAGAAAATATAATCGATAAAGAAAGTGAGAAGAGCCTCGGGTTACCAATTTAACGGGCCCATAGTCCTCAGGGACGGAGAGCATTAGGTCTTCATTCCAGATTGGATTCAAGTTGCTCCTCATGATGGTAGTTTGGGCCTTCTGATGAATGTAAGAGCCAATTGCAGACAAAAAGAAAGACACAAGAAACAAACAAGCATCATAATTATATATAGAATTATATCTGGGTCAAGAAACTACATGCTGCTTGCTCACACGGGCTAACATACATGGAAGCCGGGGGCAGGGCCGGCCGAGCCGCACCCCCGGCCGAGGCCCGGAAATTCCGGGGAGTCTAAAATTTTTTATATATTTTTTTTAAGCGTGAAACTGGGTAATTTATTACACCCTTTGTATAAAATTTTAATCTACTAATTTATTGGGCCCAAATAATCTTATTTTGATCCATATATGGTATCTTATAACTTATTGGGCCAAATAATCTTATTTTGATCCATATCTAGTCTAATCAATAACTAAAAGTAAAAAAATTAACTAAAAACAAAGAAAAGGAACTCCACGTTGCTTTTGTGGTCGTTGCTTGATTCCAACAGCGACCGACCCATTCAAAAAAAAAGTTTATATAATTCGTTAAGCCAAAGGGCCTATTTTCGGCTCGGCCGAGGCACTTAAATCCTTAGGATGGCTCTGGCCGGGGGTATACATGGTGATGAAAATTAAATGTAAAAAAAAAAATACACAGACCTGCTCTCCTAGTTGAAGAACAACATAAGGATCACTTGAAAGCATATCGCGGACAGCTAGATTTGCGCCTTGAAGAACTGTGATCTTCAAGTGTCCAATAGCTCCATCCAAGCATTCCTGTGATCATTTTCAAAATTCAGCTGACAAAAATGATTGGTTGAAACTTGAAACCACCTATGATGAACTTTAACGGATCGAGTATTGTGCACTAACAGGTTTCGGCGTCGGATTTGAACTTGAACTTGGAGCATGAAAACTATTTTCTTTGGGTGGACTCGGTTGGGGCACGCTCCTATTTGAGATCTTTAAACCTGGTTTTAAGAACTCTTGATGCTCATACTTGGCCCTAAAAGGTAAATGACAAGTAAAACTTTAGCAGGATTAATTCTAAGTTTGTATAAGCATCTAGGCCGGTAAGCGAACTGAACGCAGGGGCGGACCCAAGCCCACCCCAAGGTGGGCGGGCGCACCCCCGGGGGAAAAAAAATTAAGGCTAAATTCCGTCGAAAATCCCGTCCGCACCCCTTGGAATTTTTCGTCCGCACCCCTTGGAATTTTCGACCGCACCCTTTGAAATTTTTCGTCCGCACCCCTTACGTAAAAAGTGTTATCAATTTATATTTTAAATTTTTTTAGTAAACTCTTATTTTAAAAAAAAAATATACTACCAAAATTATATAACTTTTAATACCTAACCAACTAAACCCAAATACCCATACCTTTACCCACTTATAATTCCTAACTAGCTAGCCCACTAAGTCTTAGTCCATTAACCAAACCCAACAATATTTCAAACTATAATAAAATAATTAAAGCCCAAAACCTTAAGAAATTCTATCCCGCTCTCTCTCTTGCGTCCCTGCACTGACAACGAACAACATCACACAGCGACAACAGTCCAGCAGCCGGCGACAACCGTAATCAGCCACCATACCACCGTCGCTCGACACCAAATCTAACCGGAATCCGAACACGGGTAAGTTTCTTTGTTATTTTGATGATTTTGGTTGATATTATAGGAGAAAAAAGGGTAATAAAGTTGTTAAATAGGTTTGAAATTTTGTGTGTTTTGACGTTGTTTATGGTTGTTTAGATGATTTTTAGGGTGATTATGTTGTTTATATATTTTTAGGGTGATTACAACTTACGTTATGATTTCTAGGGCTTGAATAGTTGAAAATTAAAATTGAAATATTATGTTATGGAGCGATGAACTTATGTTATATAGAGAAAGAATTGCTTAAGAAATTAGCTTTAGATGATGTTTTGGATATATTTCAAAAAATGAAAACCCGTAGGGCGTCGACATTTTAATTATGTTTGTAACAAGGTTTGACATGTTTTTGATGATTATATAAATTTAGTTTGATGTTCGTTTGTTTTACATGACCCGACCCGACCCGATACGAACCGATTTTTTTACTTATATACCTAGGGGCCTAAAATTTTTAAAAATGTTCCGCACCCCCATGGAAAAATTCCTGGGTCCGCCACTGACTGAACGTTTATGAATTGTTCGTGAACTTGTTCGACAGAAAGTTCGTTTATTTAATTTGATAAACAAACAAACATGAACACAATTTTTTTGTTTGTTTAATTAAACGAACGAACATGAACACACGTGTTGTTCGTTGAACGTCCGTTTATGTTCATGAATTTTTGTTCGTTTATATAAGTTCGTTTATATTTCAATAAATACATAAGTAGTTATATTTATATAAATATAAACATAGAAAGAGTTTTCTAACTACTTCTATGGATATAACTCGCTTTCTAGTAATAAAAAGGAGCTTCCTAACGAACTTGTCATATTTAACCAACAATTCATATAAAAAAGCTACTTTATGTCCGTTTATGTTTGGTCATTTGTTTTGTTTATGTTTGTTCAATTATGTTCATTTGGGTATGTTTGTTTATGTTCGTTTAAGTTTGTTTGTTTACGTTCGTTAACTATTCGTTTAGGTTTCAAACGAACGATCATAAACAAACACGAACATGCCCATTTTCTTAATGAACGAACATGAACAAAAGAATGTGTTCGATCATATGTTCATGTTCGTGGTTAAAGTTAAATAAACGAATGCGAACATGGTATGTTCAGTTTGTTTGGATATTCAATCAAATTTCACCTGATATACTTGGTACGTTGCTCATTGCTAGCATCTGGCCCAGGCTTAACTCCGTCGGGAACATGGGCTTCATATATTGCATTTGCAGAACTATTTCCTCCAACTTCGATCATGGCATCGATTTCTTCATCGGTCCACTCATCAATTGTCACTGATAAAACCTATCCAGATCATGAAATGATCCATCAGCCAGTTAGATTATCAGTTAGAAATATGAAAAAACAAGAACATATTTGGCTACATTTTCTATTTTGTAATTTATAAAATTATTGAACTGACAAAATATTGAGAAAACTGGATTTTAATAATCCCACCTAGAGCTGGTTGGCCACTGGCAGTCCCATCTTTGAATATTACCACCAACAGTCCCACCTTTTAAGTAATTTTTTCTCACTGCACTTCCGTTAAAAAATGTTAACGGAGTTAAGTTTTTTTTCTGAATTTCAAACTGATGGTTTAGGGCTTTTGATCAGAATAATGATACGAGTCGATTGATATAAAACTTACCTCGGAACGGTGCTCCAAATGACAAAAACGGTGCTTCAATTTGGGTGTTTAAACTTCCAATTAACAAAAATCAAGTCGTTTGGAGCACTGTTTCGAGTTAATTTTATATCAATCAACTTGTATACTCGTTATGATCAAAAGCCCTAAAACATCAGTTTGAAATTCGAAAATACAAACTTAACTCCGTTAACTTTTTTTAACGGGGGTGCTGTGAGAAAAAAATACTTTAAAAGGTGGGACTGCATATTCAAAGATGGGACTGCGAAATAGGATAATACTTGGGTGACCTCTATAATAGTTTTAATCGTTTGGGTGACCTTGATGAAAAAAGTTAAAATAGTCGGGTGCCATCATAATACATTATCACAATAACAAAATACACGAAACATCCAAAAACAAAAACAAAAAACAAAAAACAAAAAAAAAAAAAAAAATCGCCTAGAAGAATGTTGAAGGTACCTTTGAAATATTTGGACCAAGAAGTCTGTGCCCACCACAGCATTTCAAGCATATAAACACTCCAATGGTGGGAGACCTGAGATATGTAAAATACAAAATGTTACATTTTGTTGAACAAATAACTATATCAGTGAAAAAGTATTTACATGTAAGCATGAATAACAAAGGCAAATTCTATAAAGACCATTCTTATCCCGTCATCTATTACATTTTACGTATAAATTTTAGAAGTTAGTGTGAATCCCATAGGTTTTTGTGAAATAATTTAAGGGCTATACACGAACCGAACGCAAACAAGGCCTTTTTAGTGTTCGTCCAAGGATATATGTGTTCACGAATGGTTAATGTTCACTTACCGAACAAGGTTTTTTGTTCGTGTTTGTTCAGTAAGTAAAGGAACGTATTCACGAACACAGCTAAAATCAGCGAAGACGGTGGTGGCTAGAGGTGGATGGTAAGAGAGAGCGGTGCTAGACCTTGAAGTCCAAATCGTTGAACGAAAGTGTATTTTTCAATGTGAATAATGAGAATGAAAGTGGAACAGTGCATAACATGGTGGAGATTAAGTTTCCTATTTTATTTGTTTGAGTAATGAGATAAATAAGAATTAAAGAATATAAAAAGTTTAAATAAAATAAATAAATGCTAAAAAATCTCTAATGAACAACATAAACAAACGAACACGAACGAATGCTCATGAACACATTACCAAACGTTCACGAACGCAATTGAACGAGCGAGACATCTATTTGTGTTCGGTCATTTAACTAATCGAATGGAACTTTTTGTTCATGTTTGTTCATTAATTAAACTAACGAACGTAAGCGAACTTCCACTCGAACTGTTCGCTAAACGTTCAGTTCGTTTACAGCTCTATTTACTTACACAGCTTATTAACAAGTCAAGAAGTCAAAACAACAAATAGACAGTAAACAAGCCTTAATCGGCATATAAAATGAATGTGAAGACACATGAAGATGTTAGGAGAAAAAAATGGTAAATGGTGTTGGTTAAACTAAACTTACGCCCATTTAGGGTCGTGCGCACCACAATCAGCACAAGTTCGATTATCACTTTGCTGCAGTAGATCTTTTAATTTTTTCTTACCTGCATGCATGGAATCAACAAAAATATATAATTTAGAAAGAACAAAATATAAAGACTCCTATGATATTTGGACCAACATAAGAAATATGCCTCTTGAAAGAACAAATTTGCTATTGTTACAAACTTACAATTAAGTCATCCAAATTTTATTTTTCACTTTAAAGTAATGAAACTTTAGTTTAGTGTTCTAATAGTGTGTAATTACCAGGTTAACAGGTTACTATTTTTCTCACTTGTTTTTTTTTTTAATTTTCTTAAAGCTTATTTGAAAATTATTTATATTATGAAAACAATTTTCAAACCCTAAAAAGCCCAGTAAAACAATTTTTTTTTATTAACCACATGCTCCATATATTCTATTCCCCAAAAAATCCATTCGTCTTTCTTTTGGATTAGCCACCTGTTCGAAACCTTCCTACCCTATAATTGTTTGGAATGAATTGCAAATGATTAACAAAAAAAAAGGGTTTAGGGTTTTGATGAATAAAATCAAGAATTGGGTTTTGGGATTTGATCGAATAATAATTGGGTTCTTAATAAGAACAAATGAAGTCAAAATGGGTTGAGGATCTGATGAATAAAATCAAGAAATGGATTGAGGATCTATGAATAAAATCAAGAAATAGGTTTAGGAATCTATACTATATAATAAAAGAAACCAAGTTTGAGACACGTGTCATTCATAGAAGGTATCCTCAAATCTATACTTATCTTATATTAACTAAATAAATAAATAATAAATTAATACTAAATCTTATTATACTTTAATAAAATATTATCCACAAATCTAAATTGTTAATTTAATATATTTTTAAAACAAATACATCTATTTCCTACTTATCTTATATTAAATATATAAATAATAAATTAATATTAAATGTTATCCTAATTTATTAAAAATATAACT
>JARYGA010043399.1:0-28783 GCA_030545235.1 Helianthus tuberosus
TTGGTTTTAAAAACGTTTTTATAAAACCAGACTATAACTGAACAGTTCTGAAAACAGGGATACGACCATGACACTCAGCTCCAGACTGCAAGGTTCGTCTCTTTCACCTGTTGCATATATTACATGACTAGTACACCTTTGTTTTTTATGTCACATACGAACACACACTCGTCACTATAGCATGGTTACATGAATTACTTGGTTTCCTTATGATGCGTTGGTAGTCTGTCATAGTTCTTGGATTTCTGTGACCTTATCATCTTGATAACTTCTGTTTGGCATTCGAGTTTGAGGAACCATTTGACATGAGTTAGGAGGAACTAAGATGAGCATGCAAATCGCAATATTATTGTGGGTGCACACATAATAATAATGTGGGGTGCATGCGAGTCCTAGTGAGGCTTAACGAGTGAAAAAGGGGTTCCATTCTATTATTAAATCGATGTGAAACACAACAGTCTATAAGAGTCATAGCAGTGATTGTCTCTTACTTGAACGTGATCTTTTCACTCCACTCTGAATCCTTATGAATCTCGATGCTATCGAGTATTACCTGAACACCCATCTGAACGCCTAGCGAACTGTGTAGAACATTAGGTGCTTGTACGAACGTCCCTGAGATGGATGTCTCCGCATCAAATGATTGGTCTATACTTTCCTTACCTACCTTTGTTTGTTAGAACCTAGCGCATTAACGTCTTAGACCCTGAAGTGCGATCACTTCTACAACGCTCGGGAAACATATCGTCTAATACTCAGTCAACTTGCAAGAACGATGGATAAGAGGATGAGCGTAGTGCCGTACCAACCTTAGTATTAGAGCGACCTTGACTACCGGCAACGGACACCAGCAGGCTGACTTCAACCGAATCCTTAACCCTAGTCAGCGACTTATGGGAGTCAGCTCCTACGGAATAATCGGGACATAAACAATGACAACTGACCATGGTGTGGAATGTGTAACTACCAACACAAGGAGTAGCGCCTTCGGACGTGGCACGGAAATGTGACAAGATGGACCCTGTCTCCATTTCATGCAACGGCATGATAGGCAACAGTCACGGCGACATCAAGGTACTCGTAATCGCAGTCTACCGTATGGAAACAAGGGTGACTTCGAGAAGGATCGACTATCGTTAAGTCAAAATGTCAACAACCAAGGGAACGATAACATTATTGGGAAATCCACGTGATCGTAACAACACTGGTAGTGGTGCTTGTGGAAGGGCATTTAGGATTGGCGAAGGCGACGCCAGGCATAATAACAACATGGTAGCTTGCATGGGTAGCTAACCACTTCGTCTCGATTACGTTTAACCCTGATGGTTCTCGAAACTAAACCTATTATGGAACCGCATGATGGCAAGCCAATTGAAGCCTTGTATGTTCATTGGGAGGCAAACTCGACCTTGTGGGACAAGTGTTCGACATCGACCTTCCTTTTTGCTATCCTTGATGGTCTCGATGCAGTAGTAGTGTAGATTGGTTATCTGGATATCGCGTAAATATACCTTGAGGAAGGGAAATTTTTGCATCACTTATACTTTGAAGTGTCAGAGTGGTGTAAGGGTTAGCATCATATCAGCAATGAAGGCCCAGAAGTGTCTATGGAGGGATTACCCCGCAACGTTAGCAACTGTTACTGATGTTAAGGCTAAGGAAAAGAGGATCGAGGATCCACCAATTGTTCGTGATCCCTCCCGGCGTGCTACACGAGGAGCTTTCGGACTTGCTTCCATAACTGTTAGGCAGAATCTCAGTTTGACCTCACGCCAGGGGCAGCTCTGATTACTTGTACTCATACCATCTTGCGCCACGAGGGTTGCAAGAATTGTCTAATCAACTTCAGGAACTGTTGGACAGGAGTTTGTCGAACCTAGTTTTTCGCTTTGGGGAGCCCCAGTTATATCCATGAAGATAAGCCTTTTTGTATGTGTACTGATTATCCAGAACTCAGCAAGGTGACAATCAAGAACTGTTTGCCTCGACCATTATATTGACAACCAGTTGACCAGTTGCGAGGGACAAGCTTCCATTCGAGGATTAATTTACGAACAAGCTATTATCAGATGGAAGTCCAAGGGAAGGATGTTTTGGGAACGGCATATCAAACGCAATACGGCCAATGCGACCTAGTACACCATAACCATTGGGTTAACCAACACACCAGCAGCTTTATGGACCACACGAATCGACTGTGTTTATTGGTGACATTTTGGATCATTCCCAGGAGAAAGGAACATCATGGGTGACATTTGTATCTTATTTTAGAGCTCCTGAGGGAGGAGCCACTCCGCGCAAAGTCTTGATTGTAACTTCTGGATTCGAGAGGTACCTTCTTGGTCATATAATCAACGAAGTGGGAACACACTTGGATCTCGCTAAGACCCGTTCTGGTTAGAAACTGATCGACACCAAAGATTCCTGAGGGATACAGCAATTCCTTGGTTTCGCTAGATACTATCGTATATACATCAAGGGATTTTCGAGGATTGCGCAACTTTAATCTCTTTAGCACAGTAGGGTGCCGTGTACTCGTGGAAGACAAAACAGGAGAACGTCTTTTCAGCTTTTGAAATCGGACTCTACAATGCACTGAGCAGCGTCCTTTACCCGAGGATATGGGTGATCAGGCGGTATACCATGATGGTTCGAATCGGAGACCCAGTTACACGCCGATGCAACACGAGAAGACGATGACGCACATAGTGGATTTACGAAAGAGAATTTCATGAGTCACAACCTGCGGTGGAAACCGTGGTCTTTGGATTTAAGTTGGAGGCATTACTTGGACGGTACCAAATGCACTACTTAGACCGATCACAAGGGCCTCCCGTGTACCCTTGTTTCGAAAGAGCTAAACATGTGATGACATCACCGGATGGAACCCTCGGCGGTTACGAATATGGAACCTAAACACGTATGAGCATGCGGCTCACTATTGACTCTAGCCTATCCCAGCAGATTCGCCTTGTTCTAACCGAAGCATTAAAGGAAGAGGAATTTCAAGTTGGGTCCATGCGGGGCATGGAAGAGCAACTTCTGGCAAGATTGGACGATATTCACTACTTCATGGAACGCAAATGTTTTCCCATTATACTGCAACCGTAGGGAACTTGAGTGGAGCAAAGCACACCGGCCTCGATATTCTAGTCGTCTGGGTTTTGATGAGAGTCATTAGGAGTTATGAACCTTGTAATGGTGATCGGGCATGAAGGCCCACCTAGCTAGGTATGTGAACGATGGTTGACTCGTGGGAAAGTCAAGGTGAGGTATCAGCAACTAAAAACATTCATATTGAAATGAGAACAAACTGCCATGGATTTTGTCACTAGGGCTACCTAGAACTCGAACAGAAACAGTATCACTTGGGTGATCGTTGATTTTCTCACGCTACCAGCACGTCTTCTTGCAACCAAGGAAACTGACGAGTCGTCACAGTTTGTGGATATTCCTCTAGGAGAGGCGGTTTTTAGGCACGAGGTGCCAACTCCCGTAGGTCAACACAACACCCTTGGCTCACAACTAGACATGAGCATTACTTATCTCTGTAGGTCAACCGGACAGAGTAACGAACCATCCTGACACACGAAGACATGCTGTGAGCATGTGCATTATTGACTTTAGTAAACATTTGGGAAGGACACATGTCTTTGGGTGAGCTCTACTGCAGCCGTTACCGTTTTAGTATGCATGCAGCTCTGTTGAGGCATTGCGCGGATGATAATGCCAACCTCCTTGTTGGACTGAGGTGGATGACAACCTAATCACGGGTCCAGGACTTATGCTCGAAACTCTTGAAGATTACTTAGATCGGAAATTGTTTGACGGCAACGCGTAACCGTCAGGAAAGCTGATAAGCTTAGGAAACACTGGGAGTTGGCTGTAGGCGAACGTGTCATAATCGAAAGTCTCACCCTGGGAGGGTGCGGTACGCTTTAGAAAACGTGGCAAGCTTAGTTTTCGATGCGTTGGGACAGTAGGATTTCTGGAACGAATCGGTGACATGGCTCACAAACTTGAGTTAACTGACGAATTGGGTAACGTTCACGATGACATTTATGCCTCAAATCTAAGGCAGTGTTTGTCTGATGAAACGCTTGTGATATCCTTATTGGAAGTCTGAGGTTACTGACAAGTTGCAGTTGTTGAGAAATCTGCTGAAACAATGGACCAGGAAGTCAAGGTTCGTTGACTTGGTCAAATCTCAAATTGTAAGAGTTCGTAGGAACTCAAATCGTGGACTGGAGTTCACGTGGGAACGCAACGATCAGAGTAAGCTCTAGTATCCCCAGTTGTTCAAACGGTTGTATTAACTTCTGTTATCATTGACGAATTTCAGGACAAAATTCCCTTTCAAGTTGGGGATGATGTGGCACCCGGGGAAAATCCACAGTCATCCTGAGTTAACATCTTGCTGTTCTGGATTATCTGTCAAATTTCAGGACAAAATTTCTTTCAAGTTGGGGATGATGTGACAACCCGAGACTTCAAGTTCTTTCCTTTACGTATCACTCATTCCGCAACTCTTGTTGACAATATGTTCTAGGTTTTGCAATGTGTACTATCTGAAATATTAGAGTATTATGTTTGTTGGGTTATGCTAATGGGTGGATTTTAAATTGTGTAATATTAAGTGTTAATATTTAATGTGTGATGTATTGGACTTTAATCATCAACAGTTGTGACGAAACTTATGTTTTGTCAAGGTGATTATTCGCCAAAAAGGGCCCTCGGCCCAAATCACTCCAGGCCCAGGGATTTGTTTGTGGTGTATATTAGACTTGTTATAGTTTAATCAAACCCTAATCTCCCTACTCCCTCAATTGTAACCGAAGGCAGCCCCCATCCTCTCGAAACTCTCGGTTTATTCGAAGCCCTCTCCTTTCTATGATTTGACCGACTGTAGTCTTGCATTCACAGCACACTCTTTGGTTAGTCATCATCACTGTTTTATTTACTATGATTTATATGAGTATGTGATTTGATAACTCTATGTGATACTAACGGATTATTAGAAAGGGATCTGCATGATAGAAACTAGGGTTTATATGGTGTTGTGTATTCTTGGTAATGAAAATCGTAGAATTAGTAAATGATTTGTGGTTGATGAACGATGGTTACTACCGAATGTTTATACGTGTATGAACTGAAATATACTTTTGATCTGCAACTGTTTGATGCGAGAGTATTGAGTAGTCACCGGATGAGATCTTTGAAAGCAGTTTGTTTAGCAACAGGAGTCCCCCGACGAAAATACCAGTCGACGAAACATGTGTGTTTCGCCAAGCTTCTGACCGACGAAACATGTATGTTTCGCCATGCATCAGTCCGACGAAACATGTATGTTTCGCCACCTTCACCTCCACGATGAAATGTAATGCTTGAAATGTAAACTTGTTTAAATGCTTTTGACAGTCAACAAGTGTAGACCTCATTAATTAAACACATCAGAAGTCATGTGATTCACTATACACAATCCATGTGATTCAAATTGGAGGTCCAATCAGAATGTATTGTTTTTCGGCCCATGTGATTAAGTTGAGAGGCCAAATGAAGCTTTATCATTAACTGATGTTTGTCGGCTATCTTTATTAAAGATATCATATGTTCACGAGAATTAATAGTGTTGTCGGATTGCATATGTTTTGTTAGTAATTCATATTCAGTTTGGGTAAACTCATTTGGGCCGAATTTAGATGGGCCGTGTCTTGTATGGAAACTATAGCAAACAGTTATTGTAACTATAACATGTGACTAACTTTATGATGTGCCATACCATGATGTCAATTGAAATTGTGAAACTGTTTTATGAACCAGAACGTGTACTGAATGACTAAAGTTATGATAAGATCATGTGCATGGAATGTAAGATATTTATTATGTGATTTAGGTGTTTGTGAATCGGTTACTTGGTATGGGTTGATCATGAACTGTGAGGTGCATAATTAACTGTTATGAATAGCATCATGTTATGTGCATTGCTGGTATATTACTAGTGAAATATGTGCTCTGAGAATGTGATCTATGTATTTACGAAACTAACTGTCTTTGGTACCTACGGTAGGGTTTGGTTGGCTAACTGGAAACGGGTAATATAACGTAACAAACCGAGCACATCTAAGGTGAGTTCACTGCTCTTTTTCCAAGCATGCGTCTCGGGGAGGGACATCTGGTAAATGTTTCGAGAAGGAATGTTGGGTTATTGGGATGTTTGTTAATACTCGCATATCTATCACCTAAGTCCCATCTACCGATTGTTGCCGGGGTGGCAACGGAATATTAGTTAATAGCGCTATTTAGGCTTGACAACCTCACACCGCACCAGGGAGGTCGGGAGTGAACTAATGATCCCAATCTTGACCATTGCTTTGATAGAGGCAATGGGGTTTGGGCAAAACAACTTTAAGCCATCACCGGTAAACGAATTATTACAACATCAAATCTGTGAAATGTTTTAATCTGGTAATTGGTATCTAAACACGTTAACAAACATTGAACTCACCAGCGTCGTCTGACACACTTGTCTGCATGCTTGCAGGTCTATAGGTTTATATCATTTGGGACTTGTTGTCTGGGATGCTGGAGTGGTCATGGGTCTAGATACATGGAATCGCAACACAAGTCTATGGTTTACTTACGCGTGGTTTATGAAACAATTAACAAATGAGTTATGCTTCCGCTGTGTACAATGAATTATATGTAACGTTTTGTAATACTATATAATAGTGAATGAAAGCTTTATTTAAATATACTTATGAGTTCAGTGTGATTGGTGGCTAAGATCCTGGTACGTCACACGCCCGCGGTGTTTTCCGCAAGTGGTATTTTGGGGGGTGTGACACCTCTGATCTTCAAACCGCTGTTGCTTTGTTCCAAACATTTGTTTAGCCTGAATAGATGTTTGGTCTTCTTGAATAGATCTTGGCTTTAGCAGGGCTTTGGCCTTGATCAGTTCTTGATGCGTGTCGGTGTGAATATATTTTTAGTTATATTTTAAGCCCTTTTAAACACTTTAGTCAAGTTTTAAGTTTATAAAACACGATATTTTACTAACACTAAGCACATATATGGGCAAGTGCACCCATCGTGAGCGTAGTATAGCGTTGGTAAGATACCGAGGTCGTCCAAGGACACAAGAGCTTTTAGTACCGGTTTATCCTCAACGTCTAATCAAATCAAAAGTTTAGAAAAAGTTTTAAACATGAAAATAAAAACTAAAAATGCTGAAAAATAAAATAAAATAAAAATAGATAGACAAGATGAATAACTTGGATCCGACTCGCCTTTAGTGTAACCTTTGATGATTTCCTCACTTTTTCACTTTTTAAGAGATTATCTTAGTTATAGTAGTAGGCCCCTCTTTTGAAGGTGACGTTACCCTCAACCCAGTAGTTTGAGTCAGCAAGGATACAATCCTAAAGGGTCGGAATATTGAAAGATAATTAATTAAGTTATTAATGCGTAATGTGGTAGGTCCCTCTTTTAAAGGTGACGTTACCCTCGGCTAAGTGGTTTGAGTCAGCAGGGATACAATCCCAAGTAGCCAGGTTAATGTATTAATAGTAGTTTACTTATGAGGGGATCAAGCCATTCGCACCCCCGCCATCCAATACCAGTGGCTATTGAAGGAGGCCCTAGTAAGCTTGACCCAGGTCCTTGCAGGATCTATATACTAAACAAGGCAAGAACCTTACCAAACCATTCCCTTAACCCCCGACCAGGTAGCCAACATATCTCTATATAGACCGTAGAGATATGAATGGTTTAAATCTTGAATTTTATATAGACAGAAAAATAATGCCAAGACACCACGGACAAATGATAAGGAAGTTTCACCTTCAACATAACAAACTAGTTATTAAAGTCATTAATACAAATCCAAATAAAAAGTGCGAAAAGATTAAAAAACAAAAGTATTACACTAAATGCTTGTCTTCACCAAGTGATGTAAGAGACTTAGGCAAACATGGCCTTTGATTGTCAAGAACTCTTACTATCTGTCACACCCCAACCGATGGTGGAATCATCGGGGCGCGGCACTGAGCAAAACAGATTGTTCAGAAGTTTCCATAACAACTATAATTACCAATTATTTTAAACAATATGTCCCATACCATGTCATAAAAGATAACATAATTATTACAAACAAGATCTAGTCAAGTTGTTCTGTTCCGACAACTCAGATTTCAATTACAGACAATTGTTTATTTGTTTCTAGACCTTTCCTAGCCTCGATTTCACAGCAAGCTAAGCACATAAGCATCCTAAGTACCTGTCACATATGTTAAAGTAAAAGTCGGTACACATAGTGCAAAGGTGAGCATACAAGTTTAATATATATAATAGAGTTCGAAATCGTTACGCATAACCAGCATGTACACAGTGTAAAATGAGGCATGTTAGTTATCGACATGAACCTATCGATACCAATGACTGCGGGTTGACTGCCTAAGGCAGTTCGTAATACACACTCACCACTGTGAGCCATGTAACAAATTATCCTTAACAACCCTGAGTGAACAGGTGCTGAGTCCAAACAAATAGTACTATTGTTGCTAAGGCAGGTAGACAACATTCCATGTGTAAACATAACAAACAAGCATTCATTAAGTCACGTATAACATGTGGTAACGGTTAGCGTTTAAGTATTGCGTAGTGTGTTCAATGTGATTAGATAAGTAACGTATGTAACACCCAAAAGTGCGTATAGCAAAAAGGGATCGGGTATACTCACAGCGATTGGTGGATTGAAGGGAGCGCTAGAGAGTAGGGTTAGCCTGGTCAGAACGATAGCATAATGATAAGCGACGCGTAAATCGGAACAAAGTGTCAGTGGGTCGGACAATCCGTTCAGGTGGCCGGTCGTTCGGATGACGATCCGTTCGGATGGTCATCCGATTGGGTGACCTTTCGAGTGGATTGTTACTTCATTTGGGAAGGATGTGTTTGTGTATGATGGTTTGTCTTTTGAAGTTTTCGTTGCAGCATTTTGAAAACAGAGAAGTATCTCTACCTTTCAGATCGGTCGATCGAACGGCTGTTCGATCCGGCGACAATCCGATTGGTAGGACACTTTAGTGAGAACAAGTTCACATCAGTTTGTCACTCGATTGGTTTGTAGTCCGATCGGGTGGCATTCCGTATGTATTGAACATGTTAAAAATTGTTTAAGTGCTGAAGTCAGAACGTTACATGGTCGAGTGACTCCGATCGGGTGGTAATCCGATCGAACAGTAGTTCGTTCAATGTTCACAACTTCAAAAGTTTGAAACAAAAGTCAAGAGTGAGGCCAAGGTGCAAGCCGATCGGGTGGTTTGTCGTTTTATAGAGATGATTTGATAACGTGCTGAACAACAGAAACCTCGTCCATACTTGGTTGGTAATCTGATCGGACAGGAACCACCCAAATCCGACGAGTTAACTGTTCGAGACGGTGTTTCATGTTCAACCCGAAATCAGTAATCTCACGGATAGAATCCAGATCTTGAACCAACACTTTGACAAGAAGGAGTAGAAGATCAGAACAAGCTCCGATTCTATCAGTTTTGAGTGCATTGAGTGTAAAAGAGTTTAAAGAAAGTTGGAAAACCATCTTTCAATCCTTTTTACCTTGAATATGTTAAGATCTATGAAAGATCTTTGTTTATTTGTGTGGAAATCATTCAGTTCTAAGTTGTTCTTGATGGATTGAAGCCAAAACATGAAGTTCATAAGAACACCATGATGGCATCATCCTAGAACACCTCAAATCTTGTGATTTCATGGTTAAAAGTTAAGATTCAAAAGATATAAAGGTGTAGGAGTGCGTGTAGATTAAGAAAGTAAAAGATTTAGATGAAAAACTTACAAGAATCGCGAGAAATCTGAGGAAAAGCGAGCTGGAGCGAGTGAGAGGGAGAGAGAGCTATCAACATCAAATGATGTTAACATGAGGGGTATTTATAGGCTTTCCATAAAAGGAAAGGGGAGTAAGTGGCTGGTCGATCAGGTGGTAACCCGATCGGGTGGCTGCTCGGTCGAGTGGCACCTCGATCGGGTGGCAGCTCGATCGGCTGGCCACTCGATTGGAGGGCACGACGCGATGAGTTTTGCGATTTCGATTTGCGTGTTAAGCGTTGCGATGCGATAGAGTTTCCTATTCAAATTACTTTTAATCCCAACTACTATATCAACTTACAATCATCCTTAATTGACTTGCGTTTAGCGTTTGCGATTTGATTGTGATTGAGTTTCAATTGCGTTTTGATTAATCACCACAACATAAACATAAATAAACATGCACAAGTAACACATAAGGCACACAAACACATAAATCAATATCCAGAACGTGTAATTCGAGTTGCGAGTGCGATTGCGATAAGCGATAAAGCGATCAAACATGCGATAAACATCGATTAACCTCGATTATTAATAGATACTCCACATAATACAACTAACGTAAAAGCATAAAAAAACTATCTACAAGTCAAAGAAGTCAAAAAAAGATTTGAGCAAGGAGTGACAGATCGCAATTAGGGATCTTGTCTTCCTTTGACTTCAATCTATGAGTTTGACTTTGACTTTCGAAACACGGGGTGTTACAGCCTCCCCTAGTTGAGGGAATTTCGTCCCGAAATTAGGCCGAAGCCATAACAAACAACTGCGGGTACTTCGCCTTCATGTCGCTTTCGAGTTCCCAAGTGAACTCTGTGCCACGTTTACCTTCCCATTGGACTTTCACAATAGGAATGCGCGAGCGTCTGAGCTGCTTGGTTTGGCCATCTATGATCTCGACAGGCTTCTCCACGAAGTGTAGTGTTTTGTTTATTTGGAGATCATCAAGTGGTACAATTAAATCATGCTCAGCCAGGCACTTTCGGAGGTTCGAAACATTAAAAGTAGGCTGGACGTTACTAAGTTCCTCCGGTAGTTCATGTCTGTAGGCGACTTTTCCGATCCTCTCCAGGATCTTAAAAGGTCCAACATATCGAGGCGCTAGTTTCTCTTTCTTGCCGAATCTGACCACACCCGTCCAAGGTGATACCTTTAGGAGTACGTAGTCGCCAACGTCAAATTCAAGGGGCTTGCGTCGTCTATCGGCGTAACTTTTCTGACGACTCTGAGCTTTCAGTAGATTGTCTCGAATTTGGAGAACTTTTTCAGTCGTTTCTTGTAATAGCTCAGGACCGGTTAATTGCGAGTGCCCTATCTCGTGCCATATAATAGGCGATCGACATCTTCTTCCGTATAAAGCCTCAAATGGTGCCATTTGAATGCTGGAATGATAACTGTTATTATACGAGAATTCGACTAACGGCAGGTAAGCGTTCCAATTACCACCGAAATCTATGACACACGAACGGAGCATGTCTTCAAGGGTACGAATCGTTCTCTCAGTCTGACCGTCGGTTTGAGGGTGGAATGCGGTACTTAGATTAAGCGTTGTACCGAGAGCTGCTTGAAACGTTTCCCACAGACGCGAGGTAAACCGAGCATCACGGTCAGAGATGATGTCGCGAGGCGTCCCATGACTACAAATGATCTCATCGGTGTAGATTCGGGCTAATCCTTCTACATTGTAGTCTTCCCGTATCGGTAGAAAATGAGCAGATTTGGTCAAATGTTCAACGACAACCCAGATACTCTTGTGACCAGATGGCGTGCGTGGGAGTTTGGTTATGAAGTCCATAGCTATACTCTCCCACTTCCACATAGGGATCGGGGGTTATTCGAGTAAGCCAAAGGGTCTTTGGTGTTCGGCCTTGACTCTCGAGCAAGTCAGGCACTTTCCGACGTAGAGAGCGATATCCCACTTCATGCCCGGCCACCAGTACTTGTAGCGAAGGTCCTGGTACATTTTATCGGCACCAGGATGAATAGAATACCGGGATTTGTGGGCTTCGTCCATCAAAATCTGTCGTAAATCGGTCCGCTTAGGGATCCAAATTCGGTCCAGATAATGGAATATCCCATTCGACTTATTCACAAGATTGGCTCCATCGTGGTGGATTCTTTCCTTCTTCAAAGTCCGTTCGGTAAAACACGTATGCTGGGCTTCGCGGATAAGGGTTTCGAGATGATGTTGGGCTGGAACATTACGAGTACTATGCAAGTAGCTTCGTCGGCTTAGAGCATCGGCAATGACATTTGCTTTGCCTGGGTGATAACGAATCTCACAGTCGTAATCGTTGAGAAGTTCTACCCATCGACGTTGACACATATTAAGTTCTCTTTGGTCAAAGATATGTTGTAGGCTCCTATGATCCGTGAAGATCGTACACTTGGTACCATACAGGTAGTGTCACCAAATCTTTAACGCAAAAACAACTACGCCTAGCTTGAGGTCATGGGTTGTATAGTTCTTCTCGTGGATCATGAGCTGACGAGATGCGTAGGCGATAACCTTGTCTCGTTGCATGAGAACACAACCAAGACCAAGGTTCGAGGCGTCGCAATAGACAATGAAGTCGTCGTTTCCATCGGGTAAAGTGAGGACGGGAGCATTGCAAAGCATGTGCTTGAGATTTTGGAAAGCAGACTCTTGTTCGGTTCCCCAAACAAAAGGCTTGTCTTTATGAGTGAGAGCGGTAAGCGGCACAGCGATTTTAGAGAATCCTTCGATAAATCGATGATAATAGCCCGCTAGTCCGAGAAAAGAGTGGACTTCAGACGGGTTCTTCGGCGTAACCCAACTCTTAACTGCTTCAATCTTCGCGGGATCGACATGAATACCTTGACTATTGACAACGTGACCGAGGAATTGAACCTCCTCCAGCCAAAATTCGCACTTGGAGAACTTGGCATAGAGTCGATTCCCTTGGAGTAGCTCGAGAACTAAACGTAGATGTTGCGCGTGTTCGGCTCTTGACTTGGAATAGATAAGGATATCATCGATGAACACAATGACGAAGCAGTCAAGAAATGGTTTACACACGCGATTCATCAGATCCATGAAAACTGCGGGTGCGTTAGTTAAACCAAAAGGCATAACGACAAACTCATAGTGGTCGTATCGAGTGCGAAAAGCGGTTTTGGGTATATCCTCCTCTTGAATGCGTAGTTGGTGATAGCCTGAGCATAGATCGATCTTTGAGAAACACGTAGCACCTTGTAGCTGGTCAAACAAATCATCAATTTGAGGTAGGGGATAGCGATTCTTGATTGTCAACTTATTCAACTCCCGATAGTCAATGCACATACTGAACGACCCATCCTTTTTTTTGACGAAAAGGACTGGTGAGCCCCATGGAGAGGTGCTTGGGCGAATAAAGCCTTTATCAAGTAACTCCTGGAGCTGACTCGAGAGTTCACGCATCTCGGACAGAGTGAGTCGTTAAGGAGCTTTAGCAACAGGGTTGGCTCCAGGAATGAGGTCGATACGAAAGTCGATATCACGACTTGGCGGAAGACCAGGAAGATCATCAGGAAACACATTAGGAAATTCATGAACCAAAGGACGTCTTTCACTTTTGTCTTTACTTTCTTTTCCTTATCCGCTTCTACAATGTTAGCCAAGAAAGCTCTATATTCCTTGCGGAGATACTTGCTAGCTTGGACGCATGACATGAGCTTGAGACTCTTCGAAGCAGTTTCACCATAAACACATAATAAATCACCATTCGCGAATGAGAATCGAATCATCTTTTCGAAACACACAACTTCAGCATGGTTTTCACAAAGAAAGTCCATGCCTACTATGATGTCAAAAATTCCGAGTTGCATCGGAATGAGATCAATTGGGAAGATGTGATTGTTGAGCTCAAGAGTACAATCACGAAGAACAGAATTGACGGCGACAGTTCTTCTGGTGGCGACTTCAACATGGAATGTTGAGGGGAGATGGGAACGCTTACGATTAAGGAGCTTCTCGAACTCAAACGATACAAAACAGTTATCAGCTCAAGTATCAAATAAACACGAAGCATAAATACCGTTTACGAGAAACATACCATTCACCACATTGTTGTCAGCTTGGGCTAGGCACGCGTTGATGTTGAAAGTTCTGGCGCGGGTGGCTTATTGCTGTTGCTGTTGAGGCTGTTGCTGCTGCTGCTGTTGCTGAGCCTACTGCTGCTGGGGCTCTTGTATCACAACCCTGTTCGGGAACATGTTCGCGAAATGGTTGGGATCACCACACGCGAAGCAGACTCTGTCGTTGACCGCGGGTGCATGAGCCACTTGTTGGCCTTGAGGAGTTGGAAGCAGAGCTTGATGGGCAGTAGCTTGAGCTGGTGCTTGTCGAGGACCTGTACGGCAGTTGGCGGTGAAGTGGTCGTACATGTTGCAATGCACGCAAAATCGGAAGGCGATACCCACTGGGTGATGATAAGTATAGGTTGGGCAAGCAGGGTGGGGGCCAGTGGATACACGCTTTGCAGGCGGTGCATAGGTAACTGGTGCTGAAGCTGATCGGTGCTGAGACTGCTGCTGAGCCGGTACAGCTTGAAGCGGGGCAGCAGTGGTAGTGACATCACAATTCTTGTTGCTGGAGCTGCTGTTGTTGTTCTCCTCTTGCGACGAGAGGACTTTGATGATTGCGGAGTGGCGGCGGTTTCAGCAGTTGATGCAGCGGTTGTAGCTTGGTGCAGGTTCTTCGAAGCTTTATCCCAAAAACCAACTTTTACTCACTTGTCGTTGATTTCAGCGGCAAACAAGTAAGTTTCTTTGATGGTTGTTGGCTTTGAAGCATGCACAAAATCTGCAACACAATATGGCAGAGCGCGGATGTACTTCTTGATTGTCGTGTCAGCGGTCTTGACTTGATCGGGGCAGATGATACTGAGTTGCTTGAAGCAAGCAGTGAGAGCAGCGTTGTCACCATCTTTCTGCTTGATATGCCAGAATTCATCCTCTAGCTTTTGGCACTCATGGGGAGGGCAGAACTCTTCGAGCATGACGTTCTTCAACTCGTCCCATGACAGATCACAGGCTGCATCATTTCCGCGTTTGTTCCTCTCAGCCGTCCACCAGTCTAATGCGCGGGGCTGGAAGACGCCGGTAGCATTCAGAGTGCGGAGATTGTCAGGACATCCACTCTGACACAGGGTGACCTCGATCGAGTCGAACCATTGAAACAAGGACGTAGGGCCTTCTTCGCCAGTGAACTCTTTCGGTCCGCATGCCTTGAACTGTTTGAAGCTGAAAACAACTTTGGGAGTTTTGGTCCTGGATTCCTCGGACGATTTGCTCATGTTTTCGTATAGTTCACTCACGATCTTAGGAACAGCCTTTGCCATTTTCTTGGCGATGAGAGCAGCAAGGCGTTTGTCTTTCTGGTTTTGGCGAGCAGTGCGAGTAGCGCGAGATCTAGATGACAACATTGTCTGCAATAGACATTGCCACAGGACTCAAACAAAATATAATTGAATCTCACCTCACACGCCTAATTTTTCTAAAGCTCAGGAACACGTATAATCACGTAATCGCATAGGCACATAATCACAGATTCACATAAGCACAGAAGCACATAGGCACGTAAGGCGCAGAATCACAGAAACCTAGCTATATTTTGCACGTATTTACAGTGACAGTCAGAATACAGAAACCTATCATTCAAAGTCCGCGAGCGTTCGAAATATAGCGATTGCGATTATCGAATACATCGATCAACATGGCGTAAGATGGCTCCACAAATAGTAGCGATTTGTTAGCGTATTGAGGTAGATGTGCAGTGCGAGTCGTGTGTGTCGGTCAAAGCGAAAGCGAAGAGCGAATAAATTACCAAAAATCGTAACACATAAATAGATAAAATCACATAAAACGCATAAAATTCATATAAAAGCGTCAAATATCAGAGTCGGCAGTAGCGAGCTCAGAATCGAAACTCGTAAAAATCGAGAATAGATTGTCTGCGGCTAGTTAGACTTCGACTAACCAAAGTGGTTCGACTATTCTTAAAGACTCTTGGTACACACTTTAACTTTCGGGACTGTGCTCTCACCTTGAATTTGGGCGATCGGCACGCATTCTTTCAGTTATAGTGTGACTTTAAGTCGTTGGAGTGGAGTCTGTCGAGACTTTGGTGAGGGTTTTGTAAAACAAAATTAGGGCGGAATAAGTCATCAAGGTTCGGGTTTCACCCCTAACTTAACAACTTTGTTCCTGTTTTGATAAAAATAGAGATGAAAATCCGCGTTAAAGTGTGGATTTCACTTCTGATTCAACGCAAATTCTCGTGTTTTATAGATCAATACAGATCGAACAAGCGATTTATTCGAGAGTTTGCGGTTTTCACACCTAATCTCGATCCAATTAATTGTTCAAAATAGCATAGTGCGACCACCTTAGGAAAGGCAATTGTGATAGTATAGTGGGGGTACGAGCGAGAAATAGCAGGTAAGCTTGCGCAGAACCCCTACAGGTTTCGCACAAGTCGGTCCATTGGTACTTAAACTATAGACTAGGTCGTTTCTAAGACATCGACCCGGACTAGGTCGAGTCTGGCCTAATTCCCTATAGTTATGGCTCTGGTACCAATCTGTCACACCCCAACCGATGGCGGAATCATCGGGGCGCGGCACAGAGCGAAACAGATTGTCCAGAAGTTTCCATAACAACTATAATTACCAATTATTTTAAACAACATGTCCCATACCATGTCATAAAAGATAACATAATTATTACAGACAAGATCTAGTCAAGTTGTTCTGTTCCGACAACTCAGATTTCAATTACAGACAATTGTTTATTTGTTTCTAGACCTTTCCTAGCCTCGATTTCATAGCAAGCTAAGCACATAAGCATCCTAAGCACCTGTCACATACGTTAAAGTAAAAGTCAATACACATAGTGCAAAGGTGAGCATACAAGTTTAATAGATATAATAGAGTTCGAAATCGTTACGCATAACCAGCACGTACACAGTGTAAAATGAGGCATGTTAGTTATCGACATTAACCTATCGATACCAATGACTGCGGGTTGACTGCCCAAGGCAGTTCATAATACACACTCACCACTGTGATCCATGTAACAAATTGTCCTTAACAACCCCTGAGTGAACAGGTGCTGAGTCCAAACAAATAGTACTATCGTTGCTAAGGCAGGTAGACAGCATTCCATGTGTAAACATAACAAACAAGCATTCATTAAGTCACATATAACATGCGGTAACGGTTAGCGTTTAAAGTATTGCGTAGTGTGTTCGATGTGATTTAGAATAAGTAACGTATGTAAAACCGAAAAGTGCGTAAAACAAAAAGGGATCGGGTATACTCACAGCGATTGGTGGATTGAAGGGAGCGCTAGAGAGTAGGGTTAGCCTGGTCAGAACGATAGCATAATGATAAGCGACCCGTAAATCAGAACAAAGTGTCAGTGGGTCGGATAGCAATCCGTTCGGGTGGCCGGTCGTTCGGATGGTCATCCGATCGGATGACCTTTCAAGTGGATTGTTACTTCGTTTGAGAAGGATGTGTTTGTGTATGATGGCTTGTCTTTTGAAGTTTTCGTTGCAGCATTTTGAAAACAGAGAAGTATCTCTACCTTTCAGGTCGGTCGATCGAACGGCTGTTCGATCGGGCGACAATCCGATTGGTAGGATACTTCAGTGAGAACAAGTTCACATCAGTTTGTCACTCGATCGGTTTGTAGTCCGATCGGGTGGCATTCCGTATGTATTGAACATGTTAAAAATTGTTTAAGTGCTGAAGTCAGAACGTTACATGGTCGAGTGACGATCGGATCGGGTGGTAATCCGATCGAACAGTAGTTCGTTCAATGTTCACAACTTCAAAAGTTTGAAACAAAAGTTAAGTGTGAGGCCAAGGTGCAAGCCGATCGGGTGGCAACCCGTTCGGGTGACAATCTGATCGGACAGCAGTCCGATCGGGCGGCACTTCGTGCTGGTCGGCCTAATCGTCTTACACTCGGTTGTTTCTGATGGTTTGTCTTTTTATAGAGATAATTTGATAATGTGCGGAATAACAGAAACCTCGTCCATACTTGGTAATCTGATCGGACAGGAACCACCCAAATCCGACCAGTTAACTGTTCGAGACAGTGTTTCATGTTCACCCAAAATCGGTAATCTCATGGATAGAATCCAGATCTTGAACCAACACTTTGACAAGAAGGAGTAAAAGATCAGAACAAGCTCCGATTCTATCGGTTTTGAGTGCATTGAGAGTAAAAGAGTTGAAAGAAAGTTGGAAAACCATCTTTCAATCCTTTCCACCTTGAATATGTTAAGATCTTTGTTTATTTATGTGGAAATCGTTTAGTTCTAAGTTATTCTTAATGGATTGAAGCCAAAACATGAAGTTCATAAGAACACCATGATGACATCATCCTAGAACACCTCAAATCTAGTGATTTCACGGTCAAAAGTTAAGATTCAAAAGATAGAAAGGTGTAGGAGTGCGTGTAGATTAAGAAAGCATAAGATTTAGATGGAAAACTTACAAGAATCGTGAGAAATCTGAGGAAAAGCGAGCTGGAGCGAGTGAGAGGGAGAGGGAGAGAGAGAGGTTAACATCAAATAATGTTGACATGAGGGGTATTTATAGGCTTTCCATAAAAGGAAAGGGGAGTAAGTGGCACCACCCGATCGGGTGGCTGCTCGATCGAGTGGCACCTCGATCGGGTGGCAGCTCGATCGGCTGGCCACTCGATTGGTGGGCACGGCGCGATGAGTTTTGTGATTTCAATTTGCGTGTTGAGCATTGCAATGCGATAGAGTTTCCTATTCAAATTACTTTTAATCCCAACTACTATATCAACATACAATCATCCTTAATTGACTTGCGTTTAGCGTTTGCGATTTGATTGCGATTGAGTTTCGATTAATCACCACAACATAAACATAAATAAACATGCACAAGTAACACATAAGGCACACACACACATAAATCAATATCCAGAACCTGTAATTTGAGTTGCGAGTGCGATTGCGTTAAGCGATAAAGTGATCAAACATGCCATAAACATCGATTAACCTCAATTATTAATAGATACTCCACATAATACAACTAACGTAAAAGCAAAAAAAGACTATCTACAAGTCAAAGAAGTCAAAACAGGATTTGAGCAAGGAGTGACAGATCGCAATTAGCGATCTTGTCTTCCTTTGAGTTCAATCTTTGACTTTGACTTTGACTTTCAAAACACGGGGTGTTACACTATCAATCTTGGATCCTGAGACTACTACACACACTCTAAGATGGATGATGGATGATGGTGGTGGATGTGGGTTGTGATGGTGGTGGAGTGCGGGTGAAGTGGGAGAGAGGTGGTTTGCCAAGGGATGGCTTTGAAGTGAACCAAGCACCCCTATTTATAGCCTGCACAGAAGCCCGGACACGGCCCTGTGTCCATTGGGCACGGCCCTGTGTTCATCCACTTTCTCTTTCTTCATTAATTGCAATTTGTCTGCATTAGCTCCAAACGCCCCCGTGTCCGCTGGGCACGACCCCGTGTGCAGAAGCGTATCTGTACTATCAAGATTTGCTTGGATTCTGTGAATCTTAGTGTTGACCACGACCTTGTTGAGCTGGGCACGCCCCCGTGTTGGGAAATAGAAGCTTCTATGCTTTTGTCCTTTCTGCAGACACCTGAACACGCCCCCGTGTCCGCTGGGCATGGGGCCGTGGTCAGCCTTCTGTTTACTTGTTTTTGCTTGGGAAGATGCTGTCGAGGGGTTGGGCATGCCACGTTTATTCCCTTTCTTGAAATTATGTTAGATTTTGCTGCATATTTGCTTCTTTTGTTCATTTACGCTCATTTAATCCTGAAAATACAAAAGGAAGACAAAAGCGCACTTTTTCCAACATTAGTACTAAAAAAGGATTAGTTTTATGCCTCGTTTGATGTAATTTATATGTTGCATTTTACACACATCAGTGCTTGGTTTTTCTTCAATAGTGGTTCCAAGGTTTGAACATATATTTTTATGTCTTCAATAGATGTTCTGATTAGTGTTCAAGGTTCACTATCTTTGGGAGGAGAATGCTTCATCTACTGTTTATTTCTTTATCAGATAGGCCATGTTTTGCCTTTTAAATATCATTTGTTCTTTTGTAGGTCCAACAATCCCCCTAGAACAAATGATGCCAAAACGGATGTTTATTGGATCAACCTTTATTTCTCATCAACTTCTCCCTGATTTGGATTTTGAACTGAAGCTCAAACGTTTTAGAGAGAAATTCATCTAGATCCCTTTCAAGTGGAAGACTTATTAGGTCTTGCAGATCTTCATCATTAAGCCCAAAGGCAGTGTTCATTGAGATCTTTTTTCACTTCTCCATTAGCTCTGACTATTGTCAATTCATGGCTTGTCCTGTTGGATGACCATTTTAGAATTTTGGAGCTGAATGGATTTCTTGGGGCAGATGTTATTTGATGAGTTGAGGGAAATTGTTTTCCCAAGACTTGGCCAAGCAGATCTTCTGGTTTTCGCATCTGGATGCCTATACATCAATTAATTCTTGATCCCTTCTTTTTTTATTTCATCTTCATATTTTCAAGTCTTCTGGAAGACCACTCTTTTTGCCTTTTTAAGGTAGCTTCTGACAGCTGAAAAGATATTCTTTGCAGTGGGAAGCTCTAAGGGATCAACCAAGGAACTGATTGGTAAGTCTGTGCCTTCATAGTTTGGCCTTTTAGGGACTACGGGATCTTTTTGCTCATTCACTTTTCTTGTAGTTTTCTTTGATTGTTGGCTCATCCCATCTGGCCATTGGTTACATTGACGCAAACTTGGCCTCTACCATCTCCTCCTTCATTCTCTTTAGTTGAAGTGCCTTTTGGCCAATAAGCTTTTTGCCTGCTCTCCAATTGGGGGGGGGGGGTTTGATATCAGGATTGAGTTTTAACTTCACAATCCTCGTGATTTCTTCAAGAAGGCCTTTTGTAGACCATCCAAAGAATTGGACTCTTATAGCTTTGTAAGTCTCGATCTTCATTATGTAACCTATGTAATCTTCCCTTATTGCTCTTTTGAGGTTAGGGTTGCTTACAGGGCCTTGTGAAGCCTTTTTGCTAACATCCTTAGCATAATCTTCAAGTCTATTCACCTTAGTGAATTATCCTGAAAAGATTTTCTAGGCATCTTTGTCCCATTTCCCTTTTCTCCTTTCTGCTGCAATCATCTCTGCATGTTTAAGCTTTAGTTCCAAGTATTCTTTGACATTAGAAAGCTTTGGTAGATCATGAAAAAATGAGAAGGAGAGCTGGCTAGGGTCGGATGAGGAATAGAAAGATTGTATTTCTATTGATATAGTTTCTAATTCCAATGGATGTGAATAGATGGTTATGGCAGTCGTGGTTGATGGTGGAGATGTGATGGATAGTTTTGTGGTTGTGGTGGTGGTGCTTTTGATAGGTGATGTTTCAGGTGTTTCTTCATCATCCTTTTGGATAATGAATTTGGCTCTTCTGGATCTGGTTTGAGGTGTGGGTGTTTTTGTTGATGATAGTGGGATTTTGTAGGATCGGTTTTTGACTCCCGAACGATTGCGAACCACACGTGTGACGTGCGGAATCCATACACATTCGTGGACTGAACACAAGAACGTACTACAATCTGTGATTCGATTAGAAGATCTGAAAAGTTACAAGTCACGTGAATCACCTTTTTCCTTTCTCTCTCTAGCTCCTATGCTCCCAATGTGCAAATGGCAAAAGTTCTAAACAAAAGACTTATACCTCCTATTTATAGGCAAGGCTTCTAAGCTAAGTTTAATGAAATTACAATTATGCCACCTTGAAATTTCATTCTGTTTATAGGCAAAAGTTCTAAACTAAAGACTTATACCTCCTATTTATAGGCAAAAGTTCTCCTATATTTTACAATATAAAGCATGGTTTCATTCTGTTTCTGCTACGATCTGTGTTGACGGAGGTGATAGACATAAATGCACTAACAGACTCCCCCTTGGATATTGCCGCAGTCAATCTCGTAGCATCTTGTCTTTCTCTCTCTCTCTCTGAGTCTTCTTGAAGCTTTATTACATCTTTAGCAACATAGACTCCCTCTTTCATTAACAGAATCCCCGTGGATCTGTCTTCTGCTTCAGCTGCTCCCCCTTTTGGTTAAACTCTTTCTCTTCAGGCTCCCTCTTTCATCAAGCTTCCGTGCTTTTGGGATCGACACCTGGCTTTCCGGTTACAGGCTCCCCCTTGCGTCGAGCTCGTCTTCAGACTCCCCCTTAGACTCGGCTATCGGGGTCGTAATCTGGTATAACATCTGCAATTTCTCAAACATTTATAAGTGAAAACATTTTGAACATCCAGGAATGAAAACTTGGCTCTTTAAAAACTTTTTGAATCAAGAACCTGGCTCTAAAATATAATAATATGAATATATCCAGGATTAACTTGACTCCACTTCCTCTATTAACAGACTTCATAGATTTGGCAGTTATTAAGAATCTAAAACTGTAACCTGACTCTTTACAAAAGATTTTTAACATTTTGAACATCCAACTCCCTTACAGTTAATCATCCAAGTCCAAATTAATGACTTTGGAGATATCACAAACTGTTTTTGATTTTTGAGATTAAAAGCTACAAGTTTTAAATTAATGAACTTGTTTATTTTCATAAACACGATCAGCATACTCTGACTTTGAAACTCAGCTTCTCAGGCATCGGTTGTCAAAAATAAAGTAGAAATCAAAATCTTTTTGTATTTTTCTGAAAGATAAAGCAGTAAAGAAATATTTACAAACATATTTACAGACAATATTTTTGTTTGAGTTCGCGTTAGAGGATCATATCAGTTTATGACAAATCACTAGCACCGTTGAGCTTTAAACACTTTAAGTTCTAAACGATTCACTTAGATTGTCAGTATACTGATCCACTTAAAATTTTCACACAAAGTTCAATTGATTCGAGATACGGAATTACTGTTTTAAGGACTTAAACTTATTCGCGTGTCCCACCTCAGAATATACTCTCGTATCAAAATTCCCTAGATTTAGTCTTACAGATTAGTATACCAATTTGATATCTGTATTCTGGGTTAGTGCGAGACCTTGAGAGCTCAGGTATGAACTTCCGTTCAGTCAAAGAGATGAAGGCTCGACTTTAGGTGTGTTCCCTTTAGGGAATCTTTTCTTCAACTGCAATTGATTCATATCTTTCGATATTTTTCAATCTTTATGCAGAGGGTAAGCTTTTTAAAGCGCGTAAAGTATTATACGAGGTCTAGGCCATTGCTTCCGCAATATCAGAAGACCTGGTATAGTACCCCAGATATCAAACAGTATAAAGACCTAGTATATCAGAATCAGGCAATCTCTCAAACAAGATTTCGGGGGTTACCCATATATCCGAGAGATGTTCCCCACGAGATAAGTAAGTATTTGATATTTAGGTTTATATCTCGAAAACAATCTACTAAGCGTGTAAAAACCTACTTGCGTATCATCAGTGAAACCGTTTATCACATTTGACTTTCCATTTCTTTAGCGTACTGTGATTGTCTACTGATGTACTATCATTTCCTCTTTTTACACAAAACTCTTTTTGAATTTTATCATGTTTTTGTCTTTTTCAAATTTTCTAATGTTTTTGGATTTTCTGACATTTTCTTACTCCCCCTAAAATTCAAAACATTTAAAGAAGATTTGACAAACCGATGTATATAGCTTTGTTTCGCCATCCATTTTCTGCATCACATGCTCTGTTTTGCGTATAACGTACCCCCATGATTTACAACACGTTGATATTTTACAGTTTGAAAACCGTTTTTCAATCTTGTGAAATTAATCATGTTTGTTCAGTCGTGAGGGTTTCGGCGTATTCTCTCAACATATTTTTGAAATTTTTTATTTTTGACAAAATTTAAAAACAAACATATTTTTTATTTTTCAATTTTTGACAAAATAAAAACATATTTTTGATTTTTAAATTTTTCAATTTTTAGGGTTTTTGAAATATGGTTTATTTATGTACAGAAACACAAACTCCTTGTTTCTCAGTTGCAGGGATCAGCAGCCTCCTCCTCTCGTGCCATGCTGCTCCGACACTCCTCTAGATGACATTCAGATTTCTTGAGCACCTGCACACTTAATGTATTCAATTACTTGAACAAGTTAGCCCAGGTCTGTTTGACCTTAGGCATTTCAACACAATATGATTCATTTAACTTCGGAAAATCTTTATCATTTTTCACAAATGTATTTTCATTCTGATTATCACTCACATAAACCTTTTGTTTCTTTTCTATCCAAGTTTGTCCTTTTGGAGCACTTCTTTTGTAAAAATGTGAATCATTTTGAGTGTTTTGATTTACAACAACTTTTGTTTTCCAAAACTGATTTGGTTTCGTTGCATCGACAATTGTTTTCCAACTTTGTGTTATTCTAAATCTGCGTATGTGAGAATTCCAGGTTTGTCTTGAATCGAACCTATTCGGGTTTGATTTCCAAGTTTGATTCGAAGCAAAATTGTTTGTATTGTACCTCCAAGTTTGTTTTGAATCATGTAACACCCCGAACATATAAAACTATATATATTAGAATTATAAAATGTTAAATACACAAGAACAAACTAACTAGGAATAGATAACCCTGTTATATATGATTCTTGTGATATCAAATAAATGGATGGAAAACCCTTAAATTATAAAGAGGGCAATAATAGAGGGACTAGAATAGTTAAACTTGAAACTTTAAATACTAGTAAATAAAATAAACTCTAAACATACACCTAAGTGTATGCTTGGATCGATCAGAACACAGGAGCGACCAGGAGCTCCTCTCCAAAACCCTAGTTCACTAAAAATTGATCAATTGGAGGTTCAATTCAGTCCCAAATCGAAATCTGAACATAGATTCATGATCACCTCGTCAAAGGGATCATAAGGTATGCCAAATTAGGTTGTTTTTTATTCAAGTCAAATTCCTTGCATGTGATAGAAATCGAATGTTTAGCTTGATTTTGTGATGTATTGACTAAATTAGATGTGATATGATGTCTAAGGACAAACCCTAGATGATTTCTTGACAAAATCTTGCATGATGCTTGTAGGGTTTAATAATCACCATTGTAGGTGATTGATGAGCTTGAAGAAACTTGATAAATGCTAAAATTATAACTCTTGTTCTAGCACAATCTGAATTTAAGAAGTATTTTCAGAAATATTGATGTTAAGGTATGTGCAAAGTTGACTAATTGAAGTGAAATTAGATGATAATTACAAGTCATGAACTTGGTAATGATTATGAGAAAATCTGACCCGCTAGGTGTTTGTTGAAATGCCGAAGTGGGGATTTAAATGTTAAAAATAGGATGAAAACGCAGATTTGATTATTGTTTCTAATGATGCGTTAATAATCATGAAAAGAGTTCTAAACCAATTGTAAATTGAACTCTCTAGGCAAAGAGTCCGGACCGTCAAGCGGACAAGCCGGAGGGAATACGCGTGGGAAAGGTGTGCTCTAAAGGTACGAAATTTACCGTTTCGCTACATTATGTTTAATTGTTAGTCTTATGTTGTTATATTGAAATTTGGTAAACAAGATACACCAATATGTCACGGAAGTGACAAAGTGCCTTAGACAAGTAAAACGGGTCAAATCATGTGTTAGAAATAGAGTTTGGAATGTTTGAAATGGTGGTCTCCATTCGGCATCCAAACGAGTCAAAGCAAATTGAATGTATGCTTGTCAAATAGTATTAAAAGCATGTTTAAATCCTTGGAACAAGCATGACGATTTTTGCGTAAGCAACCCTTGGGAAGGAAGCGAAACGTCATAATCGGAGAATCCGGGATTGGGTAAATTGATTGTAGACATGAGATGACAAATAAACAAGTTGTTGAACTTGTAGACAAACGGGTCGAATAAGCAAGGAATCGGATTATAAGCCGATTGTCTGTAAACTGAAAATTTTCAGGAATGGTGTTGATAAACGCTTCCGTAATTAAATTACGGTCGCGTAGGAAAAAGAATCGGCTAAAACGGACGCCCGAGTCAAAAGTTATGACGATTTAAAGTTTGGAATTTAGAATAAGAGAGCTGGGCTGAGTTTCAGCATCAAACAACAAACATTCTATCGAAAATCGATGCTGGCGTGACGCCACGGCCTCCCTCGCGCGACGCCAGCATCCAGAACCAAGATTTTCTTGTTTTTTGATACTTTTGAGTATGGAACTTGCTTATACTTGATGTTTAAAGGGTCAAACTAATAATTTTAAATGGTTTTGCCCATAGGTGAATATGGAACCATATCCGGATGGTGATCAAGCTCTTATCAAGAACCGAACGCACTAAACGAAGCTTCCGCACTTGATCTATTTTGTCTTAGCATTATGTGGATACTTGAACTATGTTTTCAAACGTAATCTAGTAGATACTTGAAGTTATGTTTTGTATGTCTAATGGATATTTTCCTTTTAACTGAAACTTTCAAGATCAAAAATGGTCTTTTAATGAAGAAACTTTTTGTAAACTCGATATTTTAGTATCAAATCCTTGTTTTTGTATCATTAATCTTGTTATAAAAAGCTGGATCTTACAAGTTGGTAATCAGAGCTAAGGGTTGTCAATAAAGTGTTCGGTTCAAGCTTGATCAAGCATCCGGTAAGAGTTAATCGTTTTAAGTAGATTTAGAGAATATAGAAATAAATCATGAACAAATATGCATGAAAAGAGTGTGTAAGCTCACTCAAACACAGGAAATGCATGAAACAAGAACGGTTGAATCAAGTTATGAACTTGATTAAATCAAAACAAGTAAATCATATGTTATAGATGAAATGTTTAACAATTAATGTTAACATTTCAGTATTAAAGATGGCGGATAAAGGTAACGATGATGCGGTGCAGAGAGTCACCGAGCAAACAAGAGAAGTAATTATCGAGGAGATTGGAAAGGCAATCGAAAATAGTTTATCTGGTTTGATCGATAAGATCCAGAACACAGTACTATCAGTGGTTGAGGAAAGAATCAAGAAATTGGAGGATAATGCCAATTTAGCAATGGAAAAGTCTGGAGGAAGAAAGCCTTGTACATACAAGGAGTCCATGGCGTGCAAACCGCCAGTCTATAATGGGGAAGTTGACCCAATCATATGCCAACAATGGCTAAGCGATATTGAAGGAGTATTCGAGAGGACCCATTGTGATGAAGATGACTACGTAGCTTATGGTACGGGTCAATTAAGGGGTCAAGCGAAAGACTGGTGGGATAACAAAAAGAGAGAGATTGGCACCGAAGTGGCTAAGGTCATGACATGGGAGGAGTTTAAGACACCGTTTCTTAAACATCATAGCCCCAAGGCGGTCGTTAATAGAATCAAGGAAGAGTTCATGCAACTTAGGCACAAGGGCGAGACCATAGACAAGATTACGGCAACGTTTATGGATAAGATGAAGTTTTGCAATGAATTGGTGACGAATGAAGAACAAAAGATATACTAGTACTTTAACATGTTGAGCACCGAGTATAGGGAGTTTATGACTCCTTTAAAATACGAGACCCTTACCGAGATCATAAATGTTGCTCGGGAATGGGAGATTGAACTGAAAAAGCAGGTTGAACGAGGCGAACGAAGGGCACATGATGTTAATCCAAGCCCTACCAAGAAAGCGCGAACAAACGAAACAGCGAAGAAATCCGATGCAAAAGGTGGGTCGCCAAGTTGCAAAATCTGTGGAAAGGGTCATAAGGGCGAATGCCGCTTCAAGGATAAACCATGTCCCATATGTCGGAAGATGGGACATATGGCTACATCATGCCCGGAGAAAGTGACGGTCTGCTACAATTGTTACCGACCGGGTCACAAAAGGTCGGAATGCCCGGAGCTGGTTAGAAACAAAGATGGGCAAGACCCGAAAGGTGAAGCCCCTAAAGCAAAGGCAAGATCTTTCCAATTGACTACCGTAGAAGCAAAGGTTGAACCTGAAGTGGTCTCAGGTATATTTTTTGTAAACTCGATTCCTGCACGTGTATTATTTGATACGGGTGCGAATAAATCCTTTATTTCATATGGATTTATTTGACATCCTTCATTTGTTCTAACAAAATTACCTATGCCCTTAGAAGTAGAGATAGGTAATAACAAGAGTTTTATCGTTTTTGATGTATGTGAAAACTGTAAATTGAGCATTGATGACGAAGAATACACAATAGATCTGATCCCGATGTCGATGGGAGAATTCCAAGTGATCGTGGGGATGGATTGGTTGTCCCGATTCCACGCGAAGGTGGTTTGTTTCCGAAAGGAAATAAAACTGATGTCTCCTAGCGGAAAGCACATTACGATATATGGTGAAAAAGGCGGTAACCCGGTGGTATGCTCAATGCTAGAAGCCCACAAACTTATGAAACATGGACGCAAGGCCTACATGGTGTACGCAAGCGAGTAGGAGAAAAAATCCCTCAAAATTGGAGACGTGCCGGTGGTACGTTATTATGAAGACGTGTTCCCGGAAGAACTACCGGGAATACCACCAGAACGGGAGGTAGAGTTCGGAATCGAATTGATTCCGGGCGCAAAACCTCTGGCCAAGGCGCCGTATCGGCTCGCGCCATTGGAGCTGCAAGAATTGATGTCTCAAATCCAAGAATTGCTCGACAAAGGGTTTATTCGACCGAGTGTATCCCCGTGGGGCGCACCAGTTTTATTCGTGAAAAGAAGGACGACAGTATGCGCATGTGTATCGATTACCGAGAGTTAAACAAACTCACGGTGAAGAATCGATACCCACTTCCAAGAATTGATGACTTGTTTGACCAGCTACAAGGAGCAAGTTGGTTCTCAAAGATTGATCTCAGATCGGGTTATCACCAATTGAAAGTCAAGGAGGAGGACGTACCGAAGATGGCCTTTCGTACGCGGTACGGGCATTAT
>JARYGA010043400.1:0-44195 GCA_030545235.1 Helianthus tuberosus
GTGTTAATTCAAGATCTGAGTCCTACCAACGAGACAACCCATTTCGGGTTAAACATGGAACACCATCTCGAACAGTTAGTTGGTCGGATTTGGGTGATTCCTGTCTGATCGGGCTACCAAGTATTGACGAGGTTTCTATTGATTAGCACGTTGTCACACCGTCTCGATAAAACTACAAACCAACAAAACGACCAAGTGTAAGACGACCAGGCGACCAGGACGGAGTGCTGTTTGATCGGATTGTCACCCGATCGGGTTGCCACCCGATCGGCTTGCACCTTGGCCCCACACTTAACTTTTTATTTCAAACATATGAAGTTGTGAATATTGAACGAACTACTGTTCGATCGGATTACCACCCGATCGGATTGTCACTCGGCCATGTAATGTTCCGACTTCAACATTTAAACCATTTTCAACATGATTCAATGCACAAGGGTTGCCACCCGATCAGACTACCATCCGATCGAGTGACAAACTACTGTGAACTTGTTCTCACTAAAGTGTCCAACCAATCGGATTGTCGTCCGATCGAACGGTTGTTAGATCGACCGACCTGAAAGGTAGAGACACTTCTATGTTTTCAAAATGCTACAATGAAAACTTCAAAAGACAAGCCATCATACACAAACACATCCTTCCCAAACGAAGTAACAATCCACTCGAAAGGTCACCCGATCGGCTGACCCTCCGAGCGGATTGTCACCCGATCGACCGGCCATCCGATCGGATTGCTGTTCGACCCACTGACACTTTATTCCGTTTTACGCGCCGCTTATCGTTATGCTATCGTTCTGATCAGGCTAATTTCCGCTCTAAGCGCTCCCTTCAATCCACCAATCGCTGTGAGTATACTCGATCCCTTTTTGCTTTACGCACATTTGGGTGTTACATACATTACTTATACTAAATCACATCGAACACACTACGCAATACTTTAACGCTAACCGTTACCGCATGTTATACGTGACTTAATGAATGCTTGTTTGTTATGTTTACACATGGAATGCTGTCTACCTGCCTTAGCAACGATAGTACTATTTGTTTAGACTCAGAACCTGTTTACTCAGGGGTTGTTAAGGAAAATTTGTTACATGGCTCACAGTGGTGAGTGTGTATTACGAACTGCCTTGGGAAGTCAACCCGCAGTCATTGGTATCGGTAGGTTCATGTCGATAACTAACATGCCTCATTTTACACTGTGTACGTGCTGGTTATGCGTAACGATCTCGAACTCTAGTATATCTACTAAACTTGTATGCTCACCTTTACACTATGTGTATTGACTTTTACTTTAACGTATGTGACAGGTGCTTAGGATGCTTACATGCTTAGCTTGCTGTGAAATCGAGGCTAGGAAAGGTCTAGAAACAAATAAACAATAGTTTGTATTTTGAAACCTGAGTTGTCGGAACAGAACAATTTGACTAGATCTTGTCTGTAATAATTATGATATCATTTATGACATGGTATGGGACTTGTTGCTTAAATATTTGGTAATTATAGTTGTTATGGAAACTTTTGGACAATCTGTTTCGCTCAGTGCCGCGCCCCGATGTTTCCGCCATCGGTTGGGGTGTGACAAAAATATATCTAAAATTTATACACACCTGCACACGCATCAAAGACCTCCGTAAAATCCTTCTGAATCAGTTCCCAAAACTTCTTCATGAAACAGAAATTAAAGCCATCCAACCCTGGGCTTTGTCTCCCACACATTCCCACACCGCTTGCCTTACCTCTTCTATAGAAATCTGCTCCTCTAGTACCTCAATAGCGAAAGCCTTGGGAGACAAGAAGCCTGTAGCTTTGGACGTACCATTCGGGGCTGCTGGAATCTACTATGAAAATACTCGAAAACCTTCTTTTCACACGCATAGGATTGGTAACCAACTATCCATTCACATGTAACCCATTCAACTAGTTATTTGAGATATTACTCTTAATAATGCCATAAAACCCGGTATTTTCATCCCCCTCTAGAGCCCATCTCACCCTTGCTTTTTGTTGAAGGTCCGCCACCCCTATCCGTTTCAAATTTGCAAGATCTTTCTTGCATTGTATTTTGGTGTTTATATCTGATTCTGTAAGATTCTGTTGTTTAGGTACATTTTCAATATCCTATACCTATTTCAGTAGCTCCTCTTTCCGACCCTTTTCCTTGCTTTTTCTACGCCAACCACTTTTTAATACCCTCCTTAAAATTCCTAACTTCCCTGCTAACTTCTTATCCGGAGGCCCTTGGAAAACAAAATTGTCATTAATAGATTGAATTACCTCCCAAAACTATTCATCCTCATCCAAGATTTGAATAGTCTGAAAAGAGTCTTGCCATAGTCTGTCGGATCCGTAAGTATTATTAATGGACAGTGGTCCTATCCGTCCCTCAATAACGTTGTCAAGGTTTCCTTGGGCCATTTGTTCAAAAAAACTTTGAACACGAAATATAGTCTATCTTGCTAAGCTTCTCTCCCTTCGATTAGATACACGTAAAGCGCTTCCCACACATAGAGTATTCTTTAAAATCCCCTGTAAATACAAAGTCGTTAAATGCTGCAGCCGTCGACGCATTAAATCCTAAATTTATTCTTTCCTCACTTGTCCTTAATACATTAAAAATCTCTAGCCAATATCCATACTCCACTCCTCCCCTCCATTACCCCTGATATATTGTTCAATAAGGCTTGTTTCTGTGGTGCTTCTTGTGGTGCTTATACATTATTAACCTTTAACCTTATATACTCGACGGTCTCATCAAACCCACCACCAACAAAAAAATGTCTTGACTTAACAATAATATGTTTAGAGTACACAGCCGGATTCCAAATAATAAACCTACATGTCGAGTGTCTCGTGGCATCAATGCTTTCAACCTCCAGCGCCGACCTTCCCAAAACTGTTTGAATCTAATTTTCGACGAATTTGCCATCTAAGTTTCCTGGACCATTACGAACTGTACAAAATGGGATGCCTTCAACCTTCTAACCCAAGATTCTTTCTCCCCATCCCTGCTCCCTTTATATTGATAGATAAACTATTCATTGGTTGCCGTTTTCAAATCCTTCTCCTTGAATTAGGGTTCTCACCTGATTAGTATGGTTTGAAAGCTCCACCCCCACACACCCATTTACCCTAACTCCAACCTTAGACTCCAGCTTTTCAAAAGTGTCTCGAACTACCACCTATGTATCCTCATGCGTTTGATTCTGTACGGGTGCTGAAGTGTCACACCCCAACTGATGGCGGAATCATCGGGGTGTGGCACTGAGCAAAACAGATTATCCAAGAGAATCCATAACAACTATTAGTGACAATATATTTACGTTAAAGTCCCATACCAATAACATATAAAGCAAAATAGTTATTACAGATAATAGTCTCAAAAACAAGTAATTTGTTTCGACAACTCAGATTTCTTATTCGGTGGGTTTCTAGACTTCCTACTTGATTCACCAAAGCATAGCAAGCAAAGCATCCTAATCAATATGTCATATACGTTAAAATAAAGTCAATACACAGAGTGTAAAGGTGAGTACACAAGTTTGCATAGCATATAGTATAAAAGCGTTCACGCATAACCAGCATGTATCACGTAACGGGCGATGCAAGAATCTAGCAGACTATGTTCACACTTAATCACGAGATTGCGTTGTAGAGTATGCGCGACACATGTCCAGCGGACACGTGAAGTAAAGTAATGTGATCCCTAGCAACCCCTGTCCACGACAGGTGCTGAGTCCAAACTATAGTACTATCGTTGTTAGAGGCGATACCGTGTAACAATGTCTAAGCATAGTAACAAGAATTCATAGATCACGTATAACATGCGGGAGCGGTTAGCATTAAAAGTGTTTGCGTTGTGTGTTGTTGTGTTTGATAGCGAACGTATGTGACACCCAAAAGTGCGTTAAAAGAAAATGGGTTCGAGTATACTCACAGTATGTGTCTAATAGATAAACACAGCCTTGGATTGAAGGGAGCGCGTTGGAGTTTAGCCTGAGCATAGAACAGTAGCGTAAGCGTTGTACAACGTGTAAACATCGTGTCAGATGGGAAGTGTGTCGAATGGTGAGTCGAACGGATTGTCATCCGGACGGTTGACCATTCGAACAGTTGATCATTCGAATGAGTGAGTGTGTTTATAAAGTGTTTTGAGACTTTTGAAGTTTTCGTTGTAGCATAAATGCCAAGTCATCCGGTCGGATGGTCATCCGGACCGATGGCCATTCGATCAGATGGCTATTCGATTGAAAAGTTGATAGTTTGAGGTTTTGGTCAAATTGTTTTGAACAAGAAATAATATGAAGGATAAGTCACCAGTAGAATGGTCATTCGATTGGATGGTCATCCGATCGGATGGCCACTCAAGTGGGCAACCTGTTGTTTTGAAAATTTCAAGTTTTCAAGTTTAAAAGTTTGCGATTTAACGGGAGATGGCGTGATGACGTGTTAAACAACGGAAACATACCAAGGTCCCGCTCGTCCGATCGGATGGGAACCACCCCAGTCGATCGTACTCACTATTCTTTTGATGAGGTCTCATGTTTAACCCGTAATCGGTTATCTCTCTGTTGGAAATCCGTTTTCAAGCCAGCTCTCAACTTAGAAGGGAGTATAGAGTCTGAATGAGTCTGGATTCATCGAGTTTTGTATAGAATGTTGAAGAAAAGTTTGAAAACAATTGAAAAATGTTGAAATATTGTAAAACTTAGTGAAAAGTTGTGGAAATCTCTTAGATCTGAACAAATCTTGATGAGTTGGTGGTTCACAACAGCTTGCATAAGCAAAATGGGTGAAAAACACCTTCAAGATGTCCAAATCAGTGATTTCAGAGAAGAAGATGTGTGATTTTAATGCAGAAGATGATGTAGAAGTGCTTGGTGATGATGATTGTACAAGATATAAGGAGAAATACTTACGAAATGGCCTTGAATCGTGATCAAAAGTGACTGAGAGCGACTTGAGTGCGTGTGATCGGATGAGAGAACCAAAGTGTTGAAATGAGACACAGTGGTCCTATTTATAGGAGAGGGTGAAAGTTAAGGCGGTGGATCGAAGTGTCGGATGGCCTGTCGATCGAATGGTCATCCAATCGGATGGTCATCCAATCGGATGGCCATCCGAGCGGATGGTCATCCGGACGGTAGTCCATTCGATCGGTTGATCAGACGAGTTGCTTTTTGTTTCGACTTTTGTTTCGTTTGTTTGCGTTGCGTTCAACCATTGTGGGAACTTTAAGCGTTTTAGTGGGATAAGTAGCGTCGTGTTATGTTACGCTTTGGTGCGATAAATTGAGTTACGCATGCCAGCGAGTGCCCGATTAAACAAGTATTAGTACTTAGATATCTGTATAACTAGTAATGCATAATAGGTAATAGAGTTAGTAATTGCGTTTCGAGTTTGCGTTGCGCCACGACGAGCGAGGGGAGTAGTTTAGATACTCACGCGATGTCATCGTTAACTTTGGCGTGTATGCGTTATGATGTGTGATATAGCGTGTTGAAAGTATGCGAAGTTGCGTTGTAAGCGATTTAGTTACATTATGATCCGAATCTCTGGTGCTAGGCGTAACTAGCGTAACGAGAGTAACAAGCATGAAAGTGCGGGTTGTTACAGTCTCCCCTACTTTAGGAAATTTCGTCCCGAAATTAATCCACAAGGAGGACTGTGAGAATTGACACGAGTGAGTAGCGATAAAAGCGTTAGAGTAAGCGAAGGATGAGCGAGCGGTTGATCGAGCATTGACAAGTAAGAGCGTTGCGTTGACATGGAGAAAGCGATGAGTAAGGCGATTCGTTTGACTAAAGGATGGTTAGCGATCCAAAAGCGTTTTGAATTCTCGAAAATTTTTGTTAATTTGTTACAAAAGGTTTTAAAGAAAACTTGGTTATGAAAATTTTCTCACGGTGTGGCGTTAAGCTGAGTCGATGTTCACACCAGCGTTGTAAGAAAAGTTTTTTTTTTGTTGAGTCATTAAAAGGTTTCAAGGAAGTAAAACTTGTTCTACGAAATTTTTCTTATGACGTGGTGTTAACTTGATTCGATTGTTAAACCAACATTACACGAAAAATTTGTTTTGTCTAAAGGTTTTGGTTAAAGGTTAGGAAATTCTCACTTTGTTTCTGAAAGTTGGTAAGAAAATTTCGTTGATACAAATAAGTTTTAGTAATGCAAAAGTTTAAATTTAGAGTCGAGCCCCACATGGCACATTTCCACGAAAGTTTGATAATATGGCGAAAACACTTATATATAGGAAGTACTAGCGGCGTATCCACCATGTTTTAGCTATATTGCCTCTGTCCCGTGGAGCAATGTCATGCGTGTCGATATGGTACAGATAGGTTTTTGCTCTTCGGTCCAAGCGTAGAGGGTCAGACCAAGCTGAGATACAATCGAATAGATTTTAGCGGTGAGATTGATTGCGAACATAGCGATGACAGCGTGCACGAATAGTGCGAGAATGCGAGATATCGACGCAGCGTGATTGTTAAGTGTGATAAGCGACTAACAAATAGCGGCAAGCGATAAGCGATATGCAATAAGCAATAAACGGTGAGCGATGAGCGCAGGGCGATAAGCGATAGGCGATGATGTGCTTGAAGTAGTTTAATAAAAACAATTAAAATTAACCTAAATCTAGACTCAAAGTAATACTCTAGACTCTCTAAACTCGACTAAACTACTAACCGACAAGTGAACCGATCGACTCTAGTAAAGCTAAGTAAGTCCGGATATCGAACCCACGAGACTCAATTAAATTACGCTAATTACTTAATTTAGACTAAACTGACACTGACTTAACTAATTTGTTTGTTTAATGGGGGGGGGGGGTTACTAAAAATCCTAAAATTTGCAATTAAAAATTAAACTAAATTAACTAAATTAAATAGACGCGAACTTGGACGAAGACTTAACTCAGTGGCGATGAAGGCTACCTAGGCTAGACTCATGTTTAACTAGGATTGGATTTCTATTCGAAATTAACGTGGTATGGAACCGGGATCTTTTAATGCTAAACCCTAAGAAATCCCTACTAAGACCTCCTGACCCTTCTCAGGAAGAAACTTGTGAGACTCTACAAGGCTGTTACGACTACCGGTTGTTAGATTTCCTTACAATCCTCTAACTTCTTGAAAAGTGCCCTAATATGACAATCTACCTTACAGCGTGAAAGTCTAAGGCAACTATGGATTTTAACTTGGTTTAATAGACACGAGTATGATTAGGGAACTAAGACCGATTTCTTACAAAACCTAATCCTAGCTATATACCAAACCGAGACCTATTAATTACGTCGAGCCTTACAGCGACAAGATTAGTAGAATATCAAGTTTTAATAATCTTTTAATTACCGTTTCTAAGGCTATTGATCAATTCACCCAAAAATTACCCAAACCCATGAGATTAGATAATTAACATGAACCTATTCTATGAAAGACATTCATCATGATTCATGTGAAACGAGCAACTAATTGAAAATCAATACAAGATACGCATATACACCAAATTAAAGATTCCAAAGTCGTTTACTTTTCAAGAAAATCCATAAACCAACATTATTAACGAATAAAAATCCAATCTTTATCAAACAATCGTCATAACCTAGGTAGTTAAAAGTGTTTAGCCAAGAATCATAGTCTTAAAAATAATTAAACAAGGTCTAGAACAAGAATTCATTGATATCAAATAAGAAAAATAGAAAACTAAAGAAATCGAGTAGAGAAACCCGTTAATCCCTTGCTCTCCAAGCTTCTTGCTTCAACCCAATGATTCCGTAGTTTTATTCCTTGCCAAAGAAGCTCCAAGAATTCGTCCCCAGCTTGACATGCGTCCCTTCTGTTCGTTGCCTCTGATATTGTATGTGCATGATGTATCATCTATATGAATTATATATTGGTGGTGTAACTAGATATTTACCCGCCCCGTGTTGCGGCGGCGTAATGCCTCTTAAAGATAACTCAATAGAGGCGGTTAAGAATTATATTGTATCATATACGTAAACCCAGACGTATGAACCTAATTTACATCAAAACGTATATTTGTATTTGATATTCAGCCTTGTCTGTGCTGAAACTACAAAATAATTAAAATCCTTTTGTATAAAGCTTTCCGCCTTGTTACCACCTAAATTTACAACATAAAATGTGTTGTTGTACAAAGTCTTCTATATTTCACTATCTACCTTTTTATATAGAAGATGGTAACCTGTTCATGCATCCAAATCATACATTATAAGAGTCTGCCAAAGCAAGAATGGCAAATGAGATTACAACCGAAAGATCACCTGTTAGAATAAATATAACTTGATGAGATAATATGCAATTAACATTTTTTCTTTGATCCAAATACCACGAACATTAGTCATGACCACTAACCCAAGGCTCCCAATCGTCATTGCAAGCATCCGAATAGTCTTCATGTACCATCCGAGGAACTTATGTAACAAACTTGCATGCAACACTTAAAATTAACATAAATATATACACATAGCATCGGTTTTTACCTTCATATACCAGACCATACCGTTATCGAGCTGTACCATGTATTTTTCGTACCATGTATTTTTTGTACCGGTACCCATTTTTGAGGATTTGCGGTACGGGTTGGTACCAAGCTCATCCCTAACACGCATGGCAGTTAGTCAAGCCTCCTTGCGATCAATTCCTTGTTTGATAAAAAATATCAGTATACGTATTCCAAATGTAAAAATTTAATAGGTAAATACTAATTAGCATTAAACAAAGCAATTAGTCCCAAGAAAAATCAGATGCCTACTCCCATGTTAACACATCAATAAGATATAGCTATGGAAGCTCGTCCACATATACTTCCAGTTTATACACTTAAATGTACACTTAGTAGTCTCAGTTTTTTTCACCAGTTTATTCTACCATAGTGCATTTAAAAATTTATACAAGAACAACCAAAATAAGAGCATGGAACAAAAATAGATATGAACTCACTATGAGCTTCCAGTGTAGTGTAGTAGGATGCGGGAACAGGAGATGACGGTAGCTCTCAAAGAACATGTTGCAGATGAAAAAGCTTAAGTAAATATAAACCAAAACTTGACTCAACATATAAATGTAAATAGAAATGTTATAACAGAAACTAAAAGACTAACCACTAACAAAATCAAGAGAATTGTACACCACAGCCATTAATCAGACCAAACTTTTGCCGTCTCCCTTTGATGCAGGATGTACATACAAAATCTATATATTATGTCATATATTCATATCAACTTGAAAAAATCAAAGTAATCACAGAAAATTTAGTTTTAGTTACACTACTCTATGATTATAATTTTCCTCAAATAAAAACAAAATGTACACACAAAAACTGTATAAACTGTCAGATATCCATATCATTATCATATGCGCACTATTTATAATCATATAGATCGAGGAAAAAAACGTTATAATACCTAGTGATAGGGAAATCATCATACAGATCCATCCGGGCGTTGGCGTAAGACGCACCAAACGTCCGGTACCGTTCTTGATTTAGTGGCTGTCTATTTTCAAAACCCAATTGAAAATTAGGGTTCATATTCGTGAGCATTAGATTTACCCTAAAATACATGGGGTTTAACTCTCAGATGAGCCTTGGCTCACCATCACCGAGCAAACAACTAAAAAAACATCAAAAATTCAAGAGAGACAAAGAGAGATTTGCGAGAGCCGACAGAGGGGAACACACAAAGAACATCAAATCTAACATGTAAAGATATATGCAAGAGATGAGAGCAAAACATCATCACCTAGTAACCATCTTCGTTACGCCGTCCCCCCGTCTTCCGATCTATGCCGCTGACGTTAAACCCATAGGCGTCATCATCACCGGTGATGTGCGGGCATAGCCGGCTTCTCCGCCATCGGTCTACTCTCTCCTGCGTTTCTCTCGATCCAATTGTGTCTGTGTGTCTGGATCCAGCTAGGGTTGTGTGTGTTTTTGGAAATGAGTACAAACGCCGTTATAACGTCCGTTAGTTTACTGTTCCTCAGGAATGTTGTAAATTAATACATACTAGTTGGATCCCCGCGCTTCGCGACGGGTTTCGGTTAGTATCAGTTCGTTACAGCACCGACATTTGTTATAGCAATCGAAAGAGAAAAACCAAATTCCAAAAAGAATACTAAAATATGTTTTACATTGATCGAAACAGTATAAATTAATACCGGCAATTATACAATATCGAGAATTGTTATAGCTTACGATACCAAAAATAGTTTATTTTCAGTTTAGCTTCTTTTTCAACAAACCTTATGAAATAGAAAAGTTAAATACATAAGCGTATTCGCATCACCTGTTTTCCCACATTTCACTATGCTTTACTCCAAAGAAATTGTTTAATCTCATTAACTTAACAAATAACTCATTTAATATCGTTAATATAATGAGAGAGTGGTTTGCAATGACACTTACAATTAACACCTCAAATGTTATAGTAAACCACATGGCCGAATGGTGATCTTCCCACATATTATTAAGATAACTGCTTTCTTAAACTATATCAAAAAGTATAGTTAGTACTTAAGTTTAGTATAATCATTTTCATTTAAATAAAATTGAAAGTAAAATAAAACTATAGAAAATCAAAGCTGAGAAAGGGAATACTTACACGTCCTCTGTGAATTAGCATATTCCATAAGGAGAAAATCACATGCTTAGAAACTCTAAGATAAAACCAAAGCAAGCCAAATTATATTCTAATTTCACTTCTCTATCTTAACATTTCATTCTCTCTTCACCGGCCGGCACAACCACCAAGACACCATCTCCACCACCAAAAATCAACAGCCACCGTCACCACCGCAAGCCACCCGAGTACCCGAATCCTTCCCACCACCGCCACCAGCATCATCGTTTACCACCCTCTCTCTAGATGACCACAGCCCCCACCAATGGCTACTTCCGACCACCGCCACCAGCCCACCATCCCACCGTCTTCCTGTCTCTTCTGGCGAAATCTCATTCATTTGTCATCAGGGAAACCTCTAGCAGCCCTTTCAGTTCTAGTTGTAGATAGAAAGATGAAAGAGAAATAAAGTGACTATTGGCCATGGGTGGAAATATGTCTGTATAAGTATAATGTTGTGTAAACTTGTAAAAGGAGAAAACCTGGTGGTCAAAACCTAAAACTAAAAAAGTCTACTGACGCAAACATATGTTATGTTTTGATATATATAATAATTCGAAAAAAAAACAAATATCGATACTACTATTCACGGTCGTTAGTATCGATCATGTTCGCTTCATTACCTGTATAATATTAGTTAAAACTTACGTTTAAAAAAAAGAAAAGACAAAATCTAAAAGAAAATAACAGAAAAGGAAGTTGACAAAAAGTAAACGAATTAAAAGAAAAAGAATAAAAGGAAAAATAAACAAAACCTAAAAGAAAAATAAATAGATAAAAGACTAAAACTACTGTAACAAACCATTGAAATCATTTGATATATATAATAACTAGGTTAGAACCCCGTGTATTACACAGGTTGAATAAATGTAATTTTATATACTAAATTAAAACAGTTATTCTTTAAAAATCTCGTCTATTACACGAGTTGAAACAAATGTAATTTTATATATTAAATAATAAAAAAATTATATCTCTAAGAACTCTATGTATTGTACTGAGTAAATGTAATTTTATATACCAAATAATAAAAATCCGTGTATTGTACGGGTTGAATAAATCTAATTATATATACTAAAAAAATATATCTTTAAAAACACTGTATATACACGGGTTAAATAAATGTAATTTTGTAACCTTGTATACCGCAAGCGGGGCGAATATATACCAAATAATAAAAAAGTTATATCTTTAAAAACACCATGTATTACACAAGTTAAATAAATGTAATTTTATATAGTAAATAATATGCTATTGGATTCGTTTAAAAATCATAAATTTGGTTCGGTTTAATTCGAATCAAATCACAAACTTGGTTAAGTTTAATACGAATTGATTAGAACCCCAATTTGAAAAATCAAAAACAGAATTATATTATTAGCTTTCTTCCTAATTAGTGTTTTTTTAAGTTTGATCTAATGTCTAATATGTTATTTTGTATATTTTGTTTTAAAAACACTGTGTATATACAGGTTAAATAAATGTAATTTTGTAACCTTGTATACCGCAAGCGGGGCGAATATATACTAAATAATAAAAAAAGTTATATCTTTAAAAACACCATGTATTACACAGGTTAAATAAATGTAATTTTATATTGTAAATAATATGCTATTGGATTCGTTTAAAAAAATCATAAATTTGGTTCGGTTTAATTCAAATCAAATCACAAACTTGGTTAAGTTTAATACGAATTGATTAGAACCCCAATTTGAAAAATAAAAAAACAGAATTATATTATTAGCTTCTCTTCCTAATTAGTGTTTTTTTAAAGTTTGATCAATGTCTAATAAGTTATTTTGTATATTTTGTTTGTACTTTAAATTTTTTATATGAGCGTATTATTGTTTTTTTAAGTTTAAGATTATTGTTTTGTGTTATTATTTAAAAAATATCTTTAATTTATAACTTAAATTTGAAGATAATATATTATTAGAAAAAATAGAATGATTCTATCCGACATTCAAAGTAAGATAAGATTTAATATTAATTGATTATTTATTATTTAATTAATTGATATAAGATAAGTATGAAAAGACATGAAATTACAAATGTAGACGTCTTCAATGAATGACACGTGTCACTTATTGGTTTCTTTTATTATAGTAGATAGATTTGAGTCACAAATAAATTCCCACACATGGGCCTACTGTTCTGGTCCAACGATGTGTGATTAAATCCCGACATGGCTCGGATGCTTGACCGGCCCAAACAAATGCCGCCTTTTAATAACTAGTTAATGCCCCGCCCGCGTTGCGGGACGTTTATTTCTTCACCAATTAAAACAAAACACTAACATAGTTTATAGTTTTGCTATAAAAAAACTAAAACGATATGAAAACTGTAATTTTAAACTGGGGGGCAAAACTGTAATTTGTTATGGCCAATGAGTGAGCGCTAGCGAAAAATAATTAAATTGAGTCAACCAATTAAAACAAAACACTACCATGAAAACGATGGCAACATTGTAATTTTGAACTGGGGGAATCGTAAGTTTGATTGGGGTAAAATCGTAATTTACGAAAAAACTAAAACGATGACAATATCGTAGTTTTGAACTGAGTGCAAAATCGTAATCTTGACTGGGGTAAAATTGTAGATCGTCAAAATCTACAACGATGAAAAAAAACTATAATTTTGAACTGGGACAAAAACGTAATTTAAAACTGGGGGCAAAATCGTAATTCAAAACTGGTGTAAAATCTTAATTTATTCGGACCAATGGGGAAGTTTTAGGCAACTGTCTAGCACTATTTCATCCATGGGTTTTGTATCTATATGAAATAAAATATTTTTTTTTGGAAGGTGACTTTCTATGTACTGGACCTATTGGTCACCGGGTTCATGTCGAAGACATTCCCCCGTCAGCCCCGCACTCTCGGACGCGATGTTCGATCGGGCCCCGGCCGCCGCGCAAGCTGACTTCCGCCCGGAAACCTAAATAAAATATATACACACACTTGAAATTGTAACTTTTTAACTTTTTTCTTTTGTCTTATAGTAAATATTTGGCTAACTTTTTGCAGTCCATTGTCACCAACATACTCAGCGAAAAGTTCGGGGCGCCCCGACCCACATGTAAACGCAACTGCTTGGGGCTATGTCTAAGGTCGACTCCTCGACCGCCATGAGACCGTGCCTCTGATACGCTCGAACCGGATGGGGTACTTAAACCATCGCACCCGTCAAATTTTAACCACATGGTCAAAAATAACAATTTGAAGCCCATGGTAAATCAACCCTAAAAACCAGATGTGGAATAGTTTTTTCCTCGATCATCAATCTCCAACACCTTGCCACCACCATAAAATTGCCATAGCCACCAACGCACCACCATCGCTCTTCTGTCTACAGCATCGGTTAGGACCCCAACCCAAATCACCACAGCGCCACCAGAACATTACCGAAGAGGAATCACCGGCCTCCCTCTCCAACTTCTCTGCCGCCCACACAATAATGCCACCGCCGGTTCACACTCTCTCTCTGTAGGATCACCGGCACAACACCTCCACCACTACAAAACCACCACCGTGACGTTTTCCTTTATCTGTCTAAAAAGCATTTTATCTCTACAAACAACTCCAAATCCCCCATGTCGTGGTGGTAAGATTTGCTACAACTGCAAATCACACTATCGACGGCTTCGAAAATGGAGTTGGGCAGCTTGTCGGTGGCGACGGAGAGGTGGTTGTGGATGGAGGAATTAAGTAGAAGTAGCTTTGCTTCAGCTTGTTGTACATCAAGCTAAAAACACTTGTAAAAAAATCTATTGTAACCTCAAGACAAAAAACCCTTTTTGTAAATCTATTTAACAGGAAGAAAAGGGGTGAGTGAAAGATTGGGTGGGGTAGAGTACAATAATATAACAACCAATGAGAGAAAGAGTGAGAGAGTAGAGATAGAGAAGTTAAACAGTGATTATGTGAGTAGGAGAAATTTTGTTAAATAATATACGGAAAATTGGTAGTCACTTTCTATTCTTTCAAATTGATCCCTATAAATAATATATTATATCTTTTTTTTTTCAATTCATCTGATCGATGTCTTCCTAACAAATAGATAGCAGCTTTTCAATTTCCAAATTTCACTTTTCAAAAATGATTAATTTTTTATATGTCCTTCAACTTTAATAATATAGAGATAAGTGAGCTCGACCAAATCAAGGAAAATAGCGGCAATTTTAATTCGGTCTCTGACATCATACTCTGCTCAACTGGCTGGTTATTTCTTTATTTCTCTTTTTCGCTCCATTTGTACCAGGACCTAGCAAAACGCCAAATAATATAATACTAAAACTAAATAAAAACAAATAAAACTTATAAAAAAATTATACAATTTACACGGGACAAATATGTGTATTTTAACCGAGTCGATACCACATATGCCCTCCAATCCAAACGCGTTCCTAAACTCGGACACGCGAACGGAAGCAGCAACAAACAACGACCTAACAATAAAACGCAAAAAAAGCAAAAACACTTTCGGCTCGTCCCAGAAGACGATCCCTCACCTGACATCCTGTAGCATAGTTCAATAAAATGCAAAAACAGGTGAAAAGTTAGTAAACACAAACTATTTTTATTATTTTTGAGTTTTTTATTTTTTTGGAATTTTAAAGAATTTTATGATTTTTTATGATTTTTATGAATTTTTTTTTAAATTTTTATGATTTTTTTAATAAAATATATAAAATATACTAAAACAACGGCGGTATAGCATTTCGTTCGCGGCCGTAGTTTTGAAAACAAAGTGACATTAAAGCGACGTTTTGCAAAACAATTTAAAGCACGAACCGAACCTCGCCCGAATGGAGATTGAGAACGGGCGAGTGGTTTTTATATTCAAGTAAGCAATAACGACACATAACGACGCTAAACTAGACTCGAAGACAATTAAAAACGACACTAAAGACCCTAAAAACCATTAAACTAGACTCGACCTAACTTCGACTCAAAATACACAAATTACAAACTATACCTCCTCCCGGCACTTTACTTGCCCTCAAGTAAACCCAAGTGCTGAATGAAACACAATTTCAAGTATGAGTGTGGAAGCAATGGAAAACGGGTCGTAAAATGGTTCAAAATCACATTTTTATAGCAAAAATTGATCGGTCCGTTTTCCCACACTTATTTTTAACTACGCCCAAACCAAACCATCCGTAATATCAAGTCAAACAAACCCGAACAGCCCGTATAACCTGGTCACAGCCTACAACTTACTAATATATGGTGTCCGCGCTCATAATAAACGACTTTAAGTGCCAAAAACTTAAACATCCGATCTTAAAGGTGACTCGTGCACTCTAACCACTCAACAACAACTCATCGTACTCTCAAAAATGACTTATTTTATCATTAACTAAACCAGCCGATTCCCACATTCATCATTGTTGAACATAACCTGATAAGGCCATGGGGTATGGGGCTTGGGTTTGGGGAAAACCCCAAGCCACCATCCCGGGTGGGCTTGGGTTGGGGCGTGGCCCTTGGGGCTTGGGTTTCAAGCCGGGCGTGGGGCAGGGGAAGCGAGCTGACATGGCGGGCAGTGTATGGCCAAAAGAAAAGAGCCGTTGGGCTAGCCGTTGGCCAACGGCTATATAAAAAAAATTAATTTTTTCTTCCATTTTTTCACTATAAAACTCACATATTTCTTCCATTTTTTACCACATTCAACCACATCTTCACTATAAAACTCACATTCTCCTTCTACAAAACGAAAAAATGCATCCTTACAACCGTTATGACCCGAACAACCCGTATGGATTACAAGAAAATAATCCTAGCCCACCACCCACTCGTCCAATAGCTCGTCCATTTTTCATACACTCTCCTATGCCCGACCTGGCGGGTTATGCATCGTATATCGGGAATCGTGTGTTTACTAACTTCCCAAACACCGACGATGCGATACCTACCCCGTTTTCACAATCGCCCATCGACCTTTCACCAACCTTCCATCGACCTATCACAATACGAATCCGTTCCCGAAACTCAACCACCCAATGATGGTCCTTCCGCATCGAAACCCGTCAAAAAAAGAAGTCATAAGAAAAAAACCGAGGAGGATAAAGTTGTTGAAACCGCCAAACGAAAACAACAAAAATGGGTCGTTGCTGAAGAAGTTCCATCCAAAGTGGACGACTATCCCCATTGGTAGCGAAACTAACTCGTCTTCCAAAAGGTCAAGGGCCTCGTCCCAAGCCCAATCTGATGCACGAGATCAAGAGTTGGAGGACCTTTTGGATGATTCGCCAAGCCCAAACCGGCCTGAGTATGGAAGAAATGCCTCAAGAAGGCGTGCTCAAAAATCTAGATCTGAAACGGCATCGCCTTCAGCTGGGAGTTCTGGCTCGCGTAGGGGAATATACAGCGAGCAGTTGGATGACATTTCATGCAAGATGGATACATTCAACGTATTCCAACAACAAAGGGCCGAAATACGAAGGAGCAAAGAAGCTAGAGATGCCGCTAGAGATGCCCAGAAACAAAAACGGGATGATATGAAATTTCTAACACAGTCCATTGATCACCTACAGGGTGACGAGTTAGAACTAGTCTTGGCGTTGAGAGAAGAGATAAAAAACAAATATAAAAGTTAAGAATTTTTTTTTTTGTAATTTTCTTTATTTAAAAATATTAAAAAAATTAAATTTGTTGTTTAAATAATATTGAAAAAGCCGGCTGGGTCAGCCCAGCTCCAGCCCACCAAACCCACGCCCCAAACCCCCGCCCCACCATACCGCGGTGAATGTGGGTTTGCCCATGTCTGCCACCCCATTCCATGTGTCAACCAATGCCCAACCCACGCCCCAACCCAAGCCCCACCATTCCCCACGGTCTAAACTCCAAAAGGCCCAAAATTGCTGTCTTTAATCATCACCCCATTACTTTCCGCAACCTATAAATCACAACACTAAGACAAGACTTACCCCGACAAAACATAAACCGACCCAAAAATACACTGACCTAGACCAAAGCATGACTGACCCGACAATAAGGAACTTAACTTGACCACAAAACATAAATCACCGACACGAGAAGTTGCATAAGACATACCTAGCAGTCGATGTAATGCAGATAACTAAGAGAATCAGCCTTAAATTTGAAAACCCACTTCGAATTAGTGTGAAATCGGTGAAAGGCGAGTGCTTTTTGGTTAATTAATGGTGCTGATGAATAACAGTAGTGGAATTGAGGGAATTGGGTGATGTATGATGGTTGTTATGGGTGGATTAGTGGTGGTCTTTGGGAATTTGGTGGTGATGTTTTGTGGTCGATGGTGGTAGGGAAGAAGAAAATTAGGTATGAAGTGTTCAATTTGGGGGTTTTACATCTGTTAGCCGACTCATTACGCTCTCGCGGGCCGCGTAAACAACAACATAAGTTGTCGCGGGCCGCGACTCGCAGTCATTCCACAATTCTTATATCTTCCTCACGGGCCGAGACAATTAGAGGTAAGGGGCTACACGCCCCGCGAGGACAGTAGAAAAACAGTTGCAGACTTGCAGCAACAGCAGTTTGGATAAAACTTCATTTTTAATATTCCCAAAGTACCCCCCAGGCCTTATTTTCCGATTACAATTCAAATATGTACCTGGAATGCCGTTCCCTTGTCGATCTCGCTCACATTAAAGTGATGTCAACCTGCAAAACTTCACGACGCAACCACGAACACAAAAAATACGAAAATAACAAACGACGCAATAAAAAGTAAAAATAACTATCTAATGACACGACACGGAAACGACTCAATGTACAAACTCTACACTTGAGTTTTCACTCTAGAACCTACGCGGCGGTGCTAGGCGGGTCCGCAAGAGGAATTTCTTCCTCCTCGGCGGTGTCGATGGGACCCCTAGGTAGTGTTTCAATCGATATCCGTTAACCTTCCATGAATTTTTAGTATCTTCGTTAAACAACTCCACGGTACCATACGGGAAGACCTCCTTCATGACATACGGCCCGAACCATCTCGACTTTAACTTTCCAGCGATTAACTTTAATCTTGAATTAAACAAAAGCACTTGAGAACTGATGTGTTCAAAATGTAACATATAAATTTCATCAAATGAGGCATAAAACTAACCCTTTTTTAGTACTAATGTTGGAAAAAGTGTGCTTTTGTCTTCCTTTTGTATTTTCAGGATTAAATGAGCTCAAATTAACAAAAGAAGCAAAAAGACATCAAAATCTAACATAAATACAAGAAAAGGAACAAGACGTGACATGCCTGACCCCACAACAGCATCTTCCCAAGCAAAACAAAAGATCAGAAGACTGAACACGCCCCGTGCTCGGCCAGCACGGGGGCGTGCCCAAGTGCCAGCAGAAAAGACAAAGTGGTAGAAGCTTCTATTGCCCACCACGGGGCCGTGCTCAGCGGACACGGGGCCGTGGTCAACTATAAGATTCGCACAATCCAGCAAATCTGCATAGTACAAAGATTCTTCTGCACAACGGGGTCGTGCTCAGCGGACATGGGGGCGTGGTCAACTAAAAAGACAAAACAGCATTAAATGAAGAAAGAGAAGGATGTGGACACGGGGACGTGCCCACTGGACACGGGGCCGTGCCCGAGCTTCTGTTCAGCCTATAAATAGAAGTGCTTGGCTCAAGCTCCAACCATCCCTTGGCACACCACCTCTCTCACACTTCACCCACCACCCACCACCACCATAACACCATCATCCACCACCATCATTCATTGTCCATCGTAGAGTGTGTGAGTCGTCTCGGGATCCAAGATTGATCGTAAGAGTTCTTGACAATCAAGGCCATGTTTGCCTAAGTCTCTTACATCACTTAGTGAAAACAAAGTGTCTAGTGTAATACTTTTTATTTCTAATCTTTTCGCACTTTTTATTTGGTTTCGTATTAATGACTTTAATAACTAGTTGCTTATGTTGAAGGTGATCTTTCCTTATCGTTTGTCCGTGGTGTCTTGGCATTATTTTACTGTCTATATAAAATAAAAGATTTTCACCATTCATATCTCCACGGTCTATATGGAGGTATGTTGGCTACCTGGTCGGGGGTTAAGGGAACGGTTTGGTAAAGGTCTTGCCATTGTTCAGCGTTTAGAGGTCCTGCAATGGACCTGGGTCAAATTTAGTAGGACCTCCTTCAATACTTAACGATATTGGATGGCGGGGGTCCAAACTCTTTGATCCCCTCATAAGTTAACTACTATTAATACTATAACCCGGCTATTTAGGACTGTATCCCTGCTGACTCAGACTACTTAGTCGAGGGTAACGTCACCTCCAAAAGAGGGGCCTACCATAATTTGCATTAATAACTTAATTAATTATCTTCCAATAATCCACCCTTTTAGGATTGTATCCTTGCTGACTCAAACTACTGGGGTGAGGGTAACGTCACCTTCAAAAGAGGGGCCTACTACAATAACTAAGATAATCTCTTAAAATAGTGCAAAAGTGCGGAAATAATCAAAGGTTACACTAGATACGAGTCAAAACCAAGTGATTCATCTTGTCTATCTGTTTTTCTTTTATTTTTATTTTCAGCATTTTAGTTAGTTTTTATTTTTCTTAGTTTAAAACATTTTTCTAAACCTTTTTTGATTTGATTAGATGTTGAGGATAAACCGGTACTAAAAGCTCTTGTGTCCTTGGACGACCTTGGTATCTTACCAACACTATACTACGCTCACGATGGGTGCACTTACCCATATGTGTGTCTAGTGATAGTAAATATCGTGTTTTATAAATTTAAAACTTGACTAAAAAGTGTTAAAGGGGCTTAAAATATACACCTAATATATATAACACTTCACACGCATCAAGTTTTTGGCGCCGTTGCCGGGGACACAAGGATTTTAAGAAAGCTTAAAATCGACGGCCTAATCTGTTTTTCAAATTTTTTTTTAAACGCGCGCACTTTTTCTGCTTTTAGTTTAGATTTGCATTTACAGTAACCTGTACACGGGGCCGTGTTCACTGAACACGGGGCCGTGCTGCACATTTTCATAAAAACACCCAGTAACAGTAGCTTGAACACGGGCCGTGCTCACTGAACACGCCCCGTGCTCAACAAAATCAGTAAATTTAATTAAAACGCCCAGATACAGTTCCTGAACACGGGGCCGTGTCCAGCCTCTGTTTCCTTTTTTATTTTTGTTTTTTGATCTCGAAACTCGGTTGTGGTCTGCTGAGTGATTCTTATGGATCAATACTCAGGAGGTTACAACTACACCTATGAGGAGGATGATTATAGGGGTAATTATTGCACTAATTGTCGTAACTCACGATCGGTTCAAAATAATCGCTCATATCAACCATCCAATTCATACACCTACTATGAGGAGCCCAGGTACGAGCCATCAACTTCATACACATCCTATGAAGACCAAAGGTATGAACCTCCTCCCTCATACTCATATTTTGATGAACCAAGGTATGAGCCTTCATACTCATACTTTGAGGAACCAAGATATGAGCCACCACCTTCATATGCTTATTATGAGGAACCATGGTGTGAACAACCCACCTCATATGAGTATTATGAAGAACAAAATTACGAACCTTATCTATCATATGCTTACAATGAAGAACAATGGTATGAACCATCTACTTCACATGGGTATTATGAGGAACAAAAGATCGAACAACCGGATTCAAGCTTAGAAAATACCGATTCTTTTTCTATAACCGAAGTAACCGATAGGATATTAGAACACATAAGAGTTATCGATCGCTGTATAAGAGAATCTCGCGCAAGGGAAGAGGAGTCCCGCGCAAGAGAAGAATTAAAAAATGAAGAGATAACTGAAAGTGTAAAAATGGAAGAACAAATAAGTGAAAAACCGACACATGAGTTAAACAACGAAAAAGGTGAGTCCGACAACATTAAAATCCAAGAAGAGTCTAATTTTGAAGAAATTAATCTCTTGTCACCTTCTTTTGAAAATCATTGTTTAGTACCCACTCATGCTAAGTTTTTAGAAGAGTTAAACACTAACACAAAAATTGACGAAACGGTAAGTGTTAAGTTAACTAATGATCAAACTTTGCTAATAAAAGAAGACCCATTTGAAATTAACATTACACCGGTTCCATGTTTCTTTCAAAATTCATTTATTAGTAATGTCACGATTGATAAAGATCTTTGTGTTAACATAATGCCTAACTACATTTTCGAAAAATTAAGTATTAGTGATTTTTCTTCACTTCAAATACCCATTTTTCTATCCAATCGGAAAGTAATAAAATCAACTGGTATAGTTAAGGATGTCTTGGTTCAAACAAATCAGATGGTAATCCCGACCGACTTTGTCATCCTCGATGACACTCCTCTAGTGTTGAGACGACCATTTGTAAAAACTCACAAAGCTTTGAAAAACCGGAAGTACAACAATCTACCTCTTCAATTAGGGGCATTAAAAAAAAGTGTCGACCTTGAGCGATCAATGAAATATCCATTCGGCAATGACGACCCCCTAATTGAAGATGAGCCAGAACCACCTGATAAGGTGGGTCTAGCCAAGGACCCTTATAAACGTGGCGCACCACGGAGGCATTCCGCGGAACTATCCTTAGTTTAGATTAGTTTTCTTGTTTTCTAGTTAGTTTTAATTTTCAGGAATAAAACACACTTGAGATGGCAAAGGATGCAAGGGAAACTTGAACCAGCACTCCATGCAGGAAAACAGAACCGTCCGACAAATTTCTTCGTTTACAGTAAGCTCGGCACGGGCCGTGTCCACCCAACACGGCCCCGTGCTGCACAGTCTGCAGGAAAAGACCTAGTTCAGGTAACTGGACACGAGTCGTGTTCACCCAACACGCCCCCGTGTCCAGGCTTCTGTTTCTTTTGTTTTAATTTTGTTACTGGCACTTGAACACGGGGCCGTGCCCGGATAACACGGGGCCGTGTTCAGCGCCCAGTAACACAAAATTTTTGCTTTTTACACCTTTTTACACATTCAATCAACCTAAAAACTTATTTTTGGGACACATTGAGGACAATGTGTAATTTAAGTGTGGGGGGGATGCTAAAACCTTGAATCTTGCAAGTCCTAAATACAAGCCTTACACAAAACTCTATTGGAATCGCTAATCACCCCAAATTTTTTCAAAAATTTTCATTTTTTTTCTTTGTCTAGGTTTAACTCGGGAATTTCAAGTTCTAAAAAGGTTATATTTTTACGAATTTACAACCGATAGCGTCGTGATAAAAAGAACCAACATAAGAAAATTATGAAAAGGCATGACAAGCTTAGTTAAAATTTGATTATATATACTTGATCACACAAAAACCCATTCCCACAAAAGTGAGTTTTGAGCCTTTATTGAGCATACAATTACATATCATTAGAACTAAATGCTCATTTTTCGTTTCTTGTGTGAATAGCCGCTCGGTTCTTACGACTCTAGAACTTGCCATGACGATACATTCCCGGTCCTTACCAACTTAAACCCGAGTAAGTAAATGATGGAGGCATTAGGACTAACCCTTTTTATTTCTACACCATTATTTTTCATTTTTTTTTTTACCACCTGCCCAAAATCCCCCTAGTTAGCCCCTTTGAGCCTAAACCTTTTCATTTCATAACCCAAACCAAACACCCTTTTTACCCACCAAAACCTTTTTTTTTTCACCCCTTTGTTTTAGTAACGAGTTCGATTTTTCGTATGACTTTTCAAAAAAAAAAAAAAAATTGTGTTGATGATGAAGCAAAAGAAAATAAACAAACAAGTTCATCAAAAATAACTTTGTTTGAATAAATAGCTTCATCAAAATAAAAGTTACAAAAAATAGAAAGTCTTACGAAAACCGACACTTGTTACGCTTTTCGCCTTTTTTCTACTAACCACTAACCACTAACCACCAACCCAACCACCTACCTTTAACCCAAGCCTAACCCTTCACCCACAAAGTCCTCTTGATATTTACAAAGGAATATAAGTTAAAAAGGAGGAGGATTGATTGCTTGGCAAGCCTATGGTAGGAGTAAGTTCCATGCCGCTCTCGAGTGATCCACAAAAATACATTTTCGGCCGAGTGTTGAGTGATCCCCGTGAGTTTTGTGAACTTGTATATAAATAGAATTTTAAAGAGGCATGTTATGCCCTAATAAGTAATTTTTCTTATGAAAAGTTTTAAATAAATCATGACGAATAGGATTGTAAATAAATAAAAATAAAATTAAATAAAGAATCTTGGAAATCCCGACACTCTACGACAAGCCCAAAAAAACCTTCTTCTCTACCCATTCCATTTGGGAGTGTAATAGCCACATATTAAAGAGTTTTGCTTGAGGACAAGCAAAGATTCAAGTGTGGGGGTATTTGATGTGTTCAAAATGTAACATATAAATTTCATCAAATGAGGCATAAAACTAACCCTTTTTTAGTACTAATGTTGGAAAAAGTGTGCTTTTGTCTTCCTTTTGTATTTTCAGGATTAAATGAGCTCAAATTAACAAAAGAAGCAAAAAGACATCAAAATCTAACATAAATACAAGAAAAGGAACAAGACGTGACATGCCCGATCCCACGACAGCATCTTCCCAAGCAAAACAAAAGATCAGAAGACTGAACACGCCCCGTGCTCGGCCAGCACGGGGGCGTGCCCAAGTGCCAGCAGAAAAGACAAAGTGGTAGAAGCTTCTATTGCCCACCACGGGGCCGTGCTCAGCGGACACGGGGCCGTGGTCAACTATAAGATTCGCACAATCCAGCAAATCTGCATAGTACAAAGATTCTTCTGCACCACGGGGTCGTGCTCAGCGGACACGGGGGCGTGGTCAACTAAAAAGACAAAACAGCATTAAATGAAGAAAGAGAAGGATGTGGACACGGGGCCATGCCCACTGGACACGGGGCCGTGCCCGAGCTTCTGTTCAGCCTATAAATAGAAGTGCTTGGCTCAAGCTCAAACCATCCCTTGGCACACCACCTCTCTCACACTTCCCCACCACCCACCACTACCATAACACCATCATCCACCACCATCATCCATTGTCCATCGTAGAGTGTGTGAGTCGTCTCGGGATCCAAGATTGATCGTAAGAGTTCTTGACAATCAAGGCCATGTTTGCCTAAGTCTCTTACATCACTTGGTGAAGACAAAGTGTCTAGTGTAATACTTTTTATTTCTAATCTTTTCGCACTTTTTATTTGGTTTCGTATTAATGACTTTAATAACTAGTTGCTTATGTTGAAGGTGATCTTTCCTTATCGTTTGTCCGTGGTGTCTTGGCATTATTTTACTGTCTATATAAAATAAAAGATTTTCACCATTTATATCTCCACGGTCTATATGGAGGTATGTTGGCTACCTGGTCGGGGGTTAAGGGAACGGTTTGGTAAAGGTCTTGCCATTGTTTAGCGTTTAGAGGTCCTGCAATGGACCTGGGTCAAATTTAGTAGGACCTCCTTCAATACTTAACGGTATTGGATGGCGGGGGTCCAAACTCTTTGATCCCCTCATAAGTTAACTACTATTAATACTATAACCCGGCTATTTAGGACTGTATCCCTGCTGACTCAGACTACTTAGTCGAGGGTAACATCACCTCCAAAAGAGGGGCCTACCATAATTTGCATTAATAACTTAATTAATTATCTTCCAATAATCCACCCTTTTAGGATTGTATCCTTGCTGACTCAAACTACTGGGGTGAGGGTAACGTCACCTTCAAAAGAGGGGCCTACTACAATAACTAAGATAATCTCTTAAAATTGTGCAAAAGTGCGGAAATAATCAAAGGTTGCACTAGATACGAGTCAGAACAAAGTGATTCATCTTGTCTATCTGTTTTTCTTTTATTTTTATTTTCAGCATTTTAGTTAGTTTTTATTTTTCTTAGTTTAAAACATTTTTCTAAACCTTTCTTGATTTGATTAGACGTTGAGGATAAACTGGTACTAAAAGCTCTTGTGTCCTTGGACGACCTCGGTATCTTACCAACACTATACTACGCTCACGATGGGTGCACTTGCCCATATGTGTGTCTAGTGTTAGTAAATATTGTGTTTTATAAATTTAAAACTTGACTAAAAAGTGTTAAAGGGGCTTAAAATATACACCTAATATATATAACACTTCACACGCATCAAGCACCAACTCGAAATTCCTTTAACTTTCGCAACTTCCTATCGTGCAAAGCCTTCGACTTTTCCTTGATACTCCACGAACGGTCATAAGCGGCATCATGAAGTGCTTCTAATTCATGAATTTGAAAGAATCTTTTTCTTGCAGCCTCGGTTAGATCCAAATTCACAGTTTTAAGCGCCTAAAGAGCTCGATGCTCTAGTTCTACCGGCAAATGGCACGCTTCCCCATACACTATCATGAAAGGGGTCGTTCCTAAAGGCATTTTGTAGGCGGTACGAAACGCCCACAATGCATCATCTAATTTGTCCGACCAATCCTTTCGGCTTTTTCCCACCGTCTTTTCCAAGATCCTCTTCACTCCTCTATTCGCGTTTTCCACTTAACCGCTTGTTTGTGGATGGTAAGCAGTAGACAAGCGGTGCGTGACTCCATATCTCTCCAACGCCTTTTCCATTACGGTATTACAGAAATGCGTCCCGCGATTGCTAATAATCGCCTTAGGAGTACTGAATCGCGTAAACAACTTCTTCAAAAATCTCACCACCACTCGTGCGGCGTTTTTAGCCAAAGCTTGAGCTTCCTCCTGAGATAGTAACAACTTTTGATGATTTACAATGAAGAATACAATCGGTATAAATACACAGAAAATAATAAGTATTGAGGAGTAAAATCCTCCTATGACTAAAATAGAAATCTATACAATAAATGTAATGAATGATAGTAAATGTAGGAGATATTTGAGGCAATTGTTTAGAGTTGCCTAATACCCCCCGTCAATGCGAGACGGAGGTGGTTGCAGACGAAGCATTGTGTGAAACTTTTCAAAGAGAGGTTTCGGTAAGCTCTTTGTGAAGATATCGGCGACTTGTTGATTCGTGGAAATGAACCTCGTGTGGAGATGGCCAGCAACGACTAATTCTCGAATGAAATGGTAATCAAGATCAATATGTTTTGCTCTCTTGTGGGAGATTGGATTTTGACTTAGAAAAAGTGCACTCTTGTTGTCACATAAGAGAGTAGGCGGTCCTGGTGGCAGTGCATGCAGTTCTCGTAGAAGATGGGTGTTCCAAATAAGCTCCGAAGCGGTGTTAGCCATGGCCCTATATTCCGACTCACAACTTGAGCGTGCTACCGTTGGTTGCTTCTTTGCGCTCCAAGATACCAAGTTTCCTCCTAAGTAAATGCAATAACCATAGGTAGATCTTCGAGTGTCGATGCAACGGGCCCAATCTGCATCAGAAAAACCTAGTAAAAAAGTATTAGGTGGTCTATCAAAGGTTAAGCCGTGTGATAAAGTCCCCTTGACGTATCGAAGGATGCGTTTAACAAACCTTGAGCGACAAGGCGAGCTTTGTAACGGTCAATGGAGCCATCAGATTTGTACTTAATCCGATAGATCCATTTTGAGCCTATGATATTGGTTGAGGTGGGACGAGGAACAAGGTGCCAAGTGTGATTGGAATGTAAGGCTTGGAGTCCATCATTCATTGCATGAACCCATTTGGAATCTTTCATTGCTGTTTTGATGCCTTTGGGGACATGTGAAGAGAGAAGAGAATGATGAAGAGAATGATTGTATAAATGGGATAAATTGGCACCATGAATGGTTTTGAAAATACCATTTTTTGATCGAGTAGTCATAGAATGAGTGTTGGTTTGAATGGGTTGAGATTGGACAGAAGTGGATGACTGTTGGGCTGAATTATTGGGCTGGTTTGAAGTGGATTGGGCTGAGTATGGAAGAGGATTTGGGAGAGGGCTAGATGACGAGTTAGAAGAATCAGAGAAAGGGCTGTTGTGAGCAGTGTTTGGGCTGCTGTGAGCAGTGTTCTGGCCGCTGGGAGGAGTCGAAACTGGGCTGATTGGTATTTGGGCTGCTGGAGATGGAGTGATGATGGGGTCGGTAATGGGGCAGCGGTGACATGGAGTGGTGGATGAGGTGGAAGAGGTATTGATTGGTTGAGGTGTTGGGGTGGGTAAAGAGTGTTCAAAGTTGGTGAAGGGTAGGTTTGATGTGTCGGTGTTTGTGGAAGGAGTGTGAAATGGGAAAACATCTTCGTCAAATTTAGCATGTCGAATGGTGTAAATGCGACCCGTTGAGGGATCTAGGCAACGAAAACCTTTGTATCGTGGACTATAACCAAGAAAAATGCAAGGAGCACTTCGTGGTAATAATTTATTTTTGGTATAGTCACGAAGATACGGATACACTAGACACCCAAAAAAGCGAAGATTGGAGTATGATGGAGGTTGGTTAAAGAGAACTTCAAAGGGGGATTTGTTTTCAAGAAGTTGTGTTGGAAGACGATTTATAATGTAAGTGGCGGAAGTGAAAGCATCAAACCACAACTTTGGTGGAGCATGAGCATTGAACATCATTGCTAGACCGGTTTCGGTGATATGACGATGTTTGCATTCGGCTCGTCCATTTTGTTCTGGTGTGTAGGGACACGACAAGCGATGATGTATGCCATGCTCTTGAAAACAAGTTTGAACTCGATTATTTGTGAACTCGATTCCACCGTCACTTTGAAAAACTTTGACGTTTTTAGAAAAATGATTTTGGACAAAGTTTAAAAAGGTGGTGAGAAAGTTGTAAAAATCGGATTTAGCCTTTAGAGGATAAAACCATGTGAACCGAGAGTAGTCATCTACAAAGATTACATAATATAAGTAGCCGTCTGTAGATGCAATTGGTGCGGGTCCCCAAAGATCACAATGAATTAAGTCTAAGACATGTTGCGCGCGTTTTTTATTTTCAACAAAAGGTAAATGTTTTGCTTTCGATAACTCACAAGAATTACATAAACCTGGTTTTGGTAATAAAGATGTAACAAAGACATGACCATGTTTATTTAAAATAGAGATGGTATCAAACGAAACATGTCCTAGACGACTGTGCCATTTATTGTACGAAGCACGAAGATGAGAGGCTGAAAGCGCAGCAACAAAAGACTTATGACTTTGGGTGAGCACATAGAAACCATTTTCACAGGTGCCTCTAGCAAGAACTTCCCCCGTTTTTCGGTCCTGAATATGAAAGTAATCGTTAGAAAATAAGACATCTATGGGAGAATCATTTGTGAGTCTACTAATTGAGAATAGATTCTTGGTGAGATTAGGAACAATAATAACATTTTGTAAGGAAAGACAATTGTTTAGAGTTGTGTTCCCAACATGAGTGATTGGTAATGTTTGACCATTACCAAAAGTACATGTTACCTGTATGAGGTTTAGAATCGGTTAAACCATAATTTTTAGTAAGCATATGGGTTGTAGCACTTGAGTCGGCTGTCCAGTTGGGAATTTCGGATGCAAGGATGCATTGAGCAGTGAATGCTTGGGCTAGATTTGCATCTAGATTGAGGGCTTTTTGAGCATAAGACGCTAGAGTAGGACAAGTAGTAGCATAGTGACCGTCTTTGCGACATAATTGACAATGAGGATGACGTTTGTTGTAGGTATTACCTCGCCCTTTTGATTGGTGTGAGCGGCCCTTGCCACGGTTAGAGGATGATCGGTTGTTGTATATAGGTCTGGTTGAGTTAGAATAGAAGGCAACCTCGGGTTGGGTGGAAGGACCGTGAAGCTTTTGAAGAAACAGTTCCTGATTTTCTGCGTTTGCAAGCAGATCTCGAAAAGCAGGAGTAGGTTTGATTGTTCTTTGAGATGTGGAAAAGGTTTCAAAGGAGGCACCTAAACCACAAAGAAACCAGTGGCGTTTATCCTCGTCACTGATGGGGTGGCCGATAGATGCAAGCTGGTCGGAAAGGGCTTTGAACTTCCGACCGTATTCTGCCACAGAACCGGTACCTTTCTGAAGGTTACGAAGAGAGTCTTTTAAATGCTGGATACGCTCAATAGAGCAATAGTTGTAGGCATTAGCAAGGGCAATCCAGACCGAGAAGGAAGTGGTGTGTCCAATTGTTTTGGACATAGCTTCTTCGGTGAGGGTGGAGTTTATGAGAAGAAGGACCTTTGGGTTGGAAGATTTCCAGGAGATGAAGGCTGGATTATCAGAGGTTTCATTGTTGGAAGTGATAGTTTTGGGTGGGCAGGGTTTTGTACCATCAATGTGGTCGAGGAGATCAAGGTGGGCCAGAACAGGGGTAATCTGTTTTTCTCACGGGAGATAATTTGTGGAGTTAAGTTTGATATTGATTAAGTGGCTGAGAGAGTGGAGAGGAATGCTTGAGAGATCTGTTGAAGAAGACATGATGGAGGCGGAGAGAGGACAGAAAAAGGTTAGGGCAGAAGATAGTCAAGGAGACAGGATCAAGGCTGATACCATGAGATAGTAACAACTTTTGATGATTTACAATGAAGAATACAATCGGTATAAATACACAGAAAAGAGTAAGTATTGAGGAGTAAAATCCTCCTATGACTAAAATAGAAATCTATACAATAAATGTAATGAATGATAGTAAATGCAGGAGATATTTGAGGCAATTGTTTAGAGTTGCCTAATACCACCCACTTCGAAACGTAGTCAATAGCAACGAGGATGTACCGATTCCCACTCGAAGATGGAAATGGTCCCATGAAATCAATGCCCCACACATCGAAGACTTCTAACACTTGAATAGGGTTCTGGGGCATCTCATCCTTGGATGAGATGTTGCCGGTTCATTGGCAACGATCACACTTTCTCACAAACTCAACCGCATCTTTCACTACAGTCGGCCAATAAAACCCATAATCGAAAACCTTTTGCGCTGTCACATGCGGACCATGATGTCCTCCTGTCAAACCCTCATGAACATGCCGAATAATGTCTAAACCATCTTCTCTACTCACACACCTCCTTAAAATCCGATCACCTCCTATCTTAAATAGGTAGGGATCATCCCATATATATCTTCGCTCATCATTCAAAAGCTTCTTCTTCTACTGGTAACTCATGCCATCCATCACAAATCCGTTTGCAAGGTAGTTAGCTAGATCGCTAAACCACGGCAAACCCTCCTGCTCTGCTGCAACATAATCAATAGACTCGTGAGGGAATCTGTCTCCTATCGCCTCTTCACGAATCTCTTCCCTGCTAGGATCCTCCAAATGCGAGAGATGGTCCGCCGCAACGTTCTCTGCTCCCTTTTTATCTTTAATTTCAATATCAAATTCAGAAAAAAGTAAGATCCATCTAATCAGACGCGGCTTAGCGTCTTTCTTCTAAAACAAATAACGCAAAGCTGAGTGGTCAGTAAACACAACGGTCTTCGAAAGAACAAGGTACGAACAGAAGTTGTCAAATTCAAACACGACGGCTAATAGTTCCTTCTCAGTAGTGGTGTAATTTTCTTGGGCGTCATTCAATGTTTTACTTGCGTAGTAAATCGGGTGAAAATGATTCTCCCGTCTCTGCTCTAACACCGCACCGACTGCATAATCACTAGCATCGCACATGAGATCGAATGGCAAGCTCCAGTCGGGTGATACAAGAATCGACGCACTAATGAGTTTCTCTTTCAAAAATTCGAACGCTTTAAGGCATTCCTCATCAAAGACAAACGGAACATCTTTCTCCAACAATCGAGTCATCGGACGAGTGATTTTAGAAAAGTCTTTAATAAAGCGCCTGTAAAATCCCGCATGACCAAGAAAACTACGAATCGACTTAACACTAGTCGGCGGAGGGAGCCGACTGATCGTATCTATCTTTACTCTATCAACGTCAATACCAGCTCTCGAAATCTTATGTCCCAACACAATACCTTCAGTCACCATGAAGTGACATTTTTCCCAGTTCAACATAAGCTTCGTTTCGACACATCTCCTCAACATCTTCTCGAGATTAAATAAGCAATGATCAAAAGAATTTCCGTACACCGAGAAGTCGTCCATAAACACCTCCATCGAGTTCTCTACCATATCTTGGAAAATCGCTATCATACATCGCTGGAATGTAGCTGGAGCGTTACATAGACCAAACGGCATGCGTCGATACGCATATGTGCCATATGGACATTTAAAGGTTGTCTTTTCCTGATCCTCCAGTGCAATGGGGATCTGAAAATAACCCGAAAACCCGTTGAGAAAGCAATAGAACTGCTGACCCGTGAGCCGCTCAAGCATCTGATTAATAAATGGGAGCGGAAAATGATCCTTACGAGTGGCGTCATTTAACTTTTGATAGTCGATGCACACACGCCAACCCGTGACGGTACGTGTAAGTATAAGCTCATTTTTCTCATTAAGAACAACTGTCATCCCCCTTTCTTCGGGACGACCTGAGTAGGGCTCACCCAAGCTGAATCGGAAATAGGATATATCAAACCAGAATCCAACAACTTCATAACCTCCTTCTTAACTACCTCCTGCATATTCGGGTTCAGACGACTGCACTACTGGCTTGTATACCTCCTCCATCAGAATACGATGCGTGCAAAAAGTAGGGCTAATACCCTTAATATCAGATAATGTCCATGCAATCGCCTCACTGTGCTTCCTCAGCACCTCAATCAACCTCACTTTCTCTTCCTCTGTCAACTTCGACGATATGATGACAGGCATGTTCGGCTTTTTTCCTAGGAATGCGTACTCGAGGTGTGATGGAAGAACCTTAAGTTCTAAAGGCGGTGGAATGTCTACAGGAGTACTCTCATCGTTAACCTCATTAAGTTCCAATGTCTCAAGAACCCACAACTCATCACTCTCATCCATCTGCTCCTCTTCAACCTCTTCTTCATCAAGCTCGTCAACAACTCCCTCGCCAACTAAATCAGCCCCACTGATGTACTCGAGACACGTGTCGACACAAGATATGAAAGAATTTAGAAAATAAACGGAATGACACGGCCCACTATCTTCATCTCTACCTCCAGGATGCTGCATCGCTCTATCAATCTCGAACGTGACAATCTCGTCACCTTCACGAAGAGAAATCTTATCGTCAAAGACGTTGATGATCGCCTTTGCGGTTCTAAGGAATGGACGGCCCAAAATAATAGGAACTCTTTCATCGGCCTCCATGTCAAGAACGACGAAATCCACAGGAAATACGAATTTATCCACTTTAACCAACAAATTCTCGACTATCCCATGAGGATACTTGACTGAACGATCAGCCAAGGACAACGACATGCGTGTGGGTGTAAGCTCTCCCAAACCTAGCCTCTCATACAGTGAAAACGGCATCAGATTGATGCTGGCTCCTAAATCAGCTAGAGCATGAGCAGGGGTAACGGCTCCCCCAAAAAGGCATGGAATAGTGAATGTACCAGGGTCGGTTAACTTCTCTGGCAGCTTATTCAAGACTACCGCGGAACAACCTCCTGTCAAAGGAATATTCGAAAGCTCACCAATTTTCTCCTTACGCTTCAGAAGGTCCTTAAGAAATTTAGCGTACTTGGGCATCGACTGAAGGGCCTCTATGAATGGAAGATTAATCTTCAACTGCCTAAACATTTCAAGAAATTGCCCGTACTCCTTAGCATATTTCTGATGCTTCCGGCGGCCGAGATATGGGATACGAGAATGATCAACTAAAGGTGACAGTCGAATCCTTGTCGGCTGCTTCTCCACATTCTTCTCCACTTGAGACTCCTCGGCGTGTGCGGTACTTGCTGGGTCTAGCCTCATGTGCACCTTACCGGGGGCCTCCATCTCGATCTCTTCATCGACTTCTTCATCTTCTACCTCCACACTCTCTCAAACTACCTCCCCCAAACTCTTTCCACTTCGGGTAGTAATAGCCTTCACCGAATCGTTAGCTGGGTTCGGGAAGGTATTTCCTGAAAATTGACCAGTTGTATGCTCTTGTAACTATTTAGCTATACCACCTATTGTTCTTTGAAGGTCTAAAAGTGCGGATTGCTGATTTTTTAACTGAAGCTCTTGAGTTTTATTAATTTGCTCTTGACTTTTAGCGAAATTACCTAATTCAGTTAAAGATTTCTGTGTCGCCTGATCTCGCACCATCATCTGAGTGAGCATCTCTTCAATCCTACTTAAACTACCCTCTGAACCCTTACCACTACCTTGAACCTCTTGAGTTGACCCCCCACTAGAGAATTGACCACTAGATCCTGAACCACTAAACTGACCTCCCTGACCTGAACCACTGCTAGAGTAAAGACCTGGCCCCTTATTTTGATACTAACCAGATGGAAAACCAGGAGGATTACCAGAAGAACAGAAACCACTATTATTGCCACTACCACGCCAGTTGGAGTTATAATTAGAGTTATTATTATTATTATTATTATTATTATTATTATTATTATTATTATTATTAAACAGACCCCTAGACTGACCGGCTATGTACTCAACCTGCTCGAGTGTAAGTGTGGGACAATCTATCGTATCATGGCCTCCCCTACACACCTCACACCTATCAACCTTTTTCTTAATCTCATTCAACTCTTGTTTCAGACTCTCGAAAGCAGCAACTGCCGATGGATCCAAGCCAACTTGGTTTACCCCTCGAGTGGCCAATGGGATATGCACGGGAATGGAAGTCCTGCGGGTAGTGCTATAGTCCATATCAGAATGGGTGAAACTCTCAAACAAATCATTGCACTCATTAACTGTATTTTTACCCATAAGTTGCCCTCCGGCTGAAGTATCGAAACGGGCTTTGATTTTACGGGTGAGACCATTATAGAACTTCTCAACTAGTGCCCAATCCGATAAACCATACTGAGAACAACGAGAGATCAGAGTTTGAAAATGCTCCCAGGCCAGGTGGTATGGCTCATCATGCGAAAGGAGTGAATTTGATCATGAAGGCGGGATGCCTTGGCTGGTGGGAAGTATTTGGCTAAGAAGGCATCGCGAAGACCTGCCCAAGTGGTGTAAGTGCTTGCTGGCTGAGAATCGAGCCAGCTGGCTGCGCGACCAACGAGTGAGAATAGGAAGACCTGAAGGTATCGAGCATCGAGGTTCACACCCTTGATGGAGAAGGTGCTGCAAAGGCGAGTGAGGCGGTTTATGTGAGCGGGTGCATCTTCGTCGTCACGACCATGGAACTGGCATGAATTGGTGATGGCCGTCATGATGTAAGAAGGTATCTGCCAGGACCTATCATTAGTGATGTTAGGAAGGGTGATGGGTGAATTAGCGCTGGTGAAACCAGTGGTGGCCTGCTCGTAAACGGTTCGGTTCGCCATTTGGACAGCGGGTGGAGGACTAGGTGTACGAGAACGGGAAGGTGGTGGGGAATTGTGGGGTGAAGGCTTTGGTGTGACTACGGGTTCTAAGGTGACATCTAAGGCTGGGGAGTCTAAAGGGGCGGTGTGTGAAGAAGAAGAAGAACTTACCTCGGATGCGGAAGATGAGACAGAAGACTTGATCGTAAACGGATTCGGCGGAGGTCCCTGCGAGCGCGTATGGGGCATCAACTGCAAAACCAAATACAAACAAGTAAGAAGACTCTAACAAACGACTCGACGAAAAATAAATATTTTTTGATTTTTTTTATTTTTATAATTAGACTCCTACGACTCAAACAAACGAACAAATAGCACATAATATGTCAAACAAGTCCAAACAAAGTAATTAACGCAATCGCCAATGATGTGCTTGAAGTAGTTTAATAAAAACAATTAAAATTAACCTAAATCTAGACTCAAAGTAATACTCTAGACTCTCCAAACTCGACTAAACTACTAACCGGCAAGTGAACCGATCGACTCTAGTAAAGCTAAGTAAGTCCGGATATCGAACCCACGAGACTCAATTAAATTACGCTAATTACTTAATTTAGACTAAACTATCACGGACTTAACTAATTTGTTTGTTTAATTGGGGGGGGGGGGTTTACTAAAAATCCTAAAATTTGCAATTAAAAATTAAACTAAATTAACAAAATTAACTAGACGCAAACTTGGACGAAGACTTAACTCAGTGGCGATGAAGGCTACCTAGGCTAGACTCATGTTTAACTAGGATTGGATTTCTATTCGAAATTAACGTGGTATGGAACCGGGATCTTTTAATGCTAAACCCTAAGAAATCCCTATTAAGACCTCCCGACACTTCTCAGGAAGAAACTTGTGAGACTCTACAAGGCTATTACGACTACCGGTTGTTAGATTTCCTTACAGTCCTCTAACTTCTTGAAAAGTGCCCTAATATGACAATCTACCTTACAGCGCGAAAGTCTAAGGCAACTATGGATTTTAACTTGGTTTAATAGACACGAATATGATCAGGGAACTAAGACCGATTTCTTACAAAACCTAATCCTAGCTATATACCAAACCGAGACCTATTAATAACTTCGAGCCTTACAGCGACAAGATTAGCGACAAGATTAGTAGATTATCAAGTTTCAATAATCTTTTTATTACCGTTTCTAAGGCTATTGATCAATTCACCCAAAATTACCCAAACCCATGAGATTAGATAATTAACACGAACCTATTCTATGAAAGACATTCATCATGATTCATGTGAAACGAGCAACTAATTGAAAATCAATACAAGATACGCATATACACTAAATTAAAGATTCCAAAGTCGTTTACTTTTCAAGAAAATCCATAAACCAACATTATTAACGAATAAAAATCCAATCCTTATCAAACAATCGTTATAACTGTTTTGGTCAAAAATTACCGAAGCAATTAAGTGATCAAATTGGTTAAGTGAGGTAGTGTGCTAAAAACGAGTGTCAAAAATATGTTAATCAAATTAGTTGTAAAAACAGTTTCAGGATACGGCTCAGGATATAAAGCTGTATCTATGATCAAACAATGAGCGAAAAAGTAAAGGTTGTCACGTGATGTACGAGGAAAGCCCTTGATCAATCTAGATCTCCGGCATAAAACCTCTGGAGCTGACAATCGCAGCTGCCTTGTTCTTCTATTACTTCAAATATCAGGATACAGTGCAGGATGTGGTGCGGATCAACTAGGTGTTACAATGTAATTTGAATACAAGTGTTTGTGTGTTGTGTTTGCAGTGAGCTAGAGAGCAAAAGTGTTCGAATGTGTGTGTATGAGTTGCGTGCCTTAATCTGATCCGCCCCCATCTATTTATAGTAAAAGAAGTGTAACAAACTATCCTAATAAACCGGGATCCGGCGAATATTCCCCACTCGAACGTTGTAGACCTGGTCTTTCGGATTCAACGTCTCTCACATAACAGATACGCCCGAGTCTTGAGGAGAAGAAGTCCATCTGACCGTTAGTAACCCACAGCCTCTAACCTGCACGTGGTTAATTCAATTAACCTCAGGATATCACCCATGATGTTGGCAATATCCCAGTCCAGTATCCTGGTCACAAATAAACAATTAAAAGCAGGATATTAGTCAAGATATGTACGCTCAGAAAATGGCCCATAACAATTGTCCCCAAATATATCTGTTGGTATACCAATCCAACGGATATATTTTAAAAATTTTAACTCGTAGACCGAGGCAATTAAGATGAAACGACGGCTGAGGTGACCTTGTGCCATTTTCAATGCAATATTTACCTTTTACCCCCTATACTCAGCCTATAATTAGCTGAGATATTTCTTTTTGTTATCAATACTCTCCAAGCGACAAGCGATTTTCAGGTAACTATTCTTCTCTTCATCCTCTGTTTTCTTTCTAGGGTTTCTTTTTGTTTGCTCTAACACTCTCCATGGCATCACGGACAAGATCTCGTTCGGATGAACCAACCCCAACCCTCGTGAGTCAAAACCTCATACGAGAACCAGAAAAAGAAATCTGCTGCTTCAATAATGCCGATATCGTTGCCCTCAAGGATTCCGGCGCCTTTCCTGCTAGAACAGTAATTCATCCTTTTGATCGGGAGATCTGATCAGACGTGTCATCAGACGAGTGGGTCTGTTTCTTCGCCTACCCCTTTTCTTTGGGACTCCGGTACCCATTTCCACCTTTTATCTCTCGTTTCTTCAACCTCACCGGCCTTAGTTATGCCCAAACTATGCCAATGGTCTGGCGAGTTTTGATGGTACTGGATCAAATCAGATCTCACCATTGCCCTGACCTGTGTATTGAAGACCTTCCTATAGCATACTGGTTGAGGTCCCATGGCGACAGCCATTTTCTTTTGTTTTCCACCTCCAAAAACCCTTTAGTCCTTAAGGCCACCAAGAACGAAGACCAATGGCGGCGAAAGTTCTTTTTCATGAAAAGAGATTCCATCGACAAGGGTTTCGATCTGCCGATTAGATGGTTAACCAAGGGTAGGATCTAGGGTTTTAGGAATATCCCCAAGTGTATCCTTAAACTATATCCTAAACTTATATCCTGATGTTTTATGCGGCAAACTTCAGAGACTTAGCACCCCCAAGCGCGGAATCCGAGTCCAGGATCAAAGAAATATACCGACTTCCTGCTAGTGAAAGAACCCTTTCCCTGTCTCTTGCAGATTCAAGCCAAAAGTCAAGTTCAGAGATGTCTGATAAGTATATTCTTAGTAATTATCTTTATCCATTAAACCGATTATCTTTCAGAGGTATTATAAGTTTAAAAATATCTTCCCTTGTGCAGTACCAGTTGTCAACCTTGAAGGCTTCCAACTTGACGAGTTGGACAGTTACTCCAGCCTTGTACCTGCCAAACAAGAATCCAAGCCGAAGTCGTCTGCCACACCAAAGCCTACCTCTTCAAAGACTTCTACCGCTCCTAAAGCTCCTCCAGCATCCTGGACCCGGGCCTCTAGCTCCCAGAAGAGAAAGGAAATGGATTCTCCAGCCGCCTCTGAGACATTCTCTCTCGAGAATCATGGATTCAATGAAGCCACTTCATTCCTCAAGCAGGTAAAAATTCCTTTCCGATATCCTGCACATATATGTTAATCCTTATCCTGCTTATTTTACATTGATACCTGTATCTTTAACTGCAGGGCTTGGAACGTCTCATGCACTTGTATGAAGACGCCTGTGGGCTTAACAAGATGCTGGAGATTAAACTCGAAAAAGCTGAAGCCACCATAGCCGATCAAGGAACAATCGCAGCTGCCAAGTCCCAGCATTATGAAGACAAATACAAAGCAATGACCCAGGAACACCAAGCTGCCCTCCACAAAGCCAATGAGGATGCTCAGGCCAAACTAGATGCCGCTCTTCTTCAATACCAGCAGGATATGAGTTCATACCGAGACAGCCTCAAAGCATCCGTTGTTATATCCCTTCTCCAAGCCAGGTTAAGGATGGCTTATGAGGCCAAGAGCCTGGGCTTCGAATGCCCCTCCTGGAATGTAAAGGCTTGGGAAGCAAAACTACAGGATCTTGGAGGTCATCCCGTCGCTCATCCCGCAAAACATGCTGGTGAAGAGCCTTCTAAGGCGGCAGAGGAAGTAACCAATGCTGGTGATGATGCCGAGAAGAATCCTGAGGGGGATGCTGGTGCAGAGGCTGGGAAAGAAGTTGCTGATCAAGAAGGTGACGCTCCTTAGGCAGCGAAGTGGGCGATGATGGATATACGTGCCAAGGCCGGAGCCCACTTTTTTAAATTTCATGGTTGTGGTTTGTATAAACAATTTACTTTTCCTGTCGTTGAACAATCTACATTTCCTGCACTAGAACAATACGATGACCAAAGGTGGATGGGTCCTGGGTTTCAGGATGAAGCCCTTGGTCATCGGTTAGTATAACCTCTTTTGAATATTGTAACGGTTGAAGGTGGACAGGTCCCGTTTTGAGATAGAACCTTCAATTGTTACATAAGTATGGTAAAGACTAATTGTGCTTTTGGTGGATGGGCCTCGGTTTGAGGTGAATCCAAAAGCACAACTTTTGACATGTTAATAATATAACTTACTTTTGACTTATTTGTTGTTGCCCTTTAATTCCCGTCATACATTCCTTAATGCAGATTTTAGCTTTGCAAGATTTTGTACAACTATTTTTCAAAAATATCCTGATCAATATACTCGGTGACATACTATGAAAACTTTTATTAAATAGAACTTCTAAGAATTCAATCGACTTTATAGAAAACTTTTTAAAGAATAAAAGATAGCCCACTTTCTAAAACCTGTTTGACAATATTTGTTTGATCAAGGTTTTAATTTCAAACTAGTATCAGTTCCAAATATTTTAATCAAATATCCTGAAAAGTATTTTGAAAATACATTTTGAAAATACATTTTGAAAATATATCCCGAGAATTTATCCCAATTAGGATGTTTAAGCTTTTGTCAAACATAGTTTCAAAAACTCAAATAACGTTTCCAAAGGAAAGATCATACCAGGAATAGAGTATAACCCTATTCTCAAACTTCAATCCCTTTGAAACTCTTCCAATGAAGATGTCCCCTGTCTGAGACACTTAGTGTATTAGGTCCGAGCTTTATCCTTTGAGCTTTACACCATCGCCTCAGTAGGAATGTCCCCTGTGCATGAATACTTAGAAATTTTCTGGACATTATTTCCAATAGTATAGACAATTTTTTGCGTTACAGGGGTAAAACCCAAAAATGTACTGGAGACAAATCCCTCGTATCCTGGGGGAAATCCCAAATTTTCGTGCGCTACAGGCGGGAGTGTATAAACTCCAAGACTTAGAAAGGTGAAAACCTTTAAACCTTAGAGAGTATGAAAATACCCTTTCGTGAGAGAGGGTGATCAATCCTCATATACCTTTAGGATTCAGGATATAGCCAACAGTAACGAAATTGTCAGCCACTTTTACATGGACTGGTCCCGCCACCTTGAACTATTCCCGAATAACTTGCGCTCCAGGCGAGGTGTTTAAACCCAATTCGGAAGAAAGGTGAATACCTTTAAACCTGTGAAGGGATCAGGATCCCTTATACGTGAGAGAGGGGGCCAATCCTCTAATCTTTCGAAGTATCCTGAGTGTTTATCCCGATGTTATATCCCGAAGCATATACTGCAAAACATTTTCAAACTAAGGTGGGTGTTAGCTTGGCTAACACCCCTCCGATGCTTAAGTCAGTATTGGGTTTCAATAAATCAAATCAAACGTATTTAAAAGAGATAGAATTCATACCATCCTGAGTTAGAAATTAAATTCTAAACTCACTTGAAATAAAGCTTAAGGTGTATAGCATTCCAAGATCTCGGTAGCATATCCCCCTCCATATTCTTGAGTCGGTATGCACCTTTTCCTGATTCCGATTCAACCTCATATGGTCCTTCCCATTTTGGGGCCAGCTTTCCATCAGCAGGATTAGTAGTATTCTGAAAAGCTTTTCTTAACACCCAATCTCCAACTTTGAACCTTCGAGTCCTTATACTCTTGTTGTATGCACTGGATATCCTTTGTTGATATGCTGCCATTCTTAGCCGTGCTGCATCTCTTGTCTCATCAATAGTATCCAGCTCCTGGCATAGGACTTCAGGATTCTGCTCAGGATTCTTGAGGTTGGATCTTGCTGTCGGTATCACCATTTCTGTCGGGATTACTGCTTCTGCCCCAAATACCAAAGAAAATGGGGTTTGCCCAGTAGCATTCTTCACAGTTGTCCTATCAGCCCATAGGACAAATGGTAGTTCTTCTGCCCATCTTCCTTTTTTAGCACCCAATCTTTTCTTCAAATTGTTGACAATTATCTTGTTTGAGGATTCTGCCTGTCCATTTGCTTGAGGATGTACTGGCGTTGACGTAATCATTTTGATTCCCCAACTCTTGCAGAAGTCAGTAGTCCTTTTACTTATGAATTGAGATCCGTTGTCACAAATTATCTCAGCTGGTACTCCAAATCTAGTCAGGATATTCCTTTTTATGAAGGATACCACTTCCCAATCTCTAACTTGAACAAATGCTTCTGCTTCAACCCACTTGGAGAAATAATCCGTCATTTCCAACATGAAAACCTTTCCTCCTGGAGCCTTTGGAAGCTTTCCCACTATATCCATACCCCACTTCATAAATGGCCAAGGGGAAACAATAGGATACAGCGGTTCTGCAGGCTGATGTAACACGTTACTATGTCTTTGACAGGCGTCACATTTTCGAGCATATTCTGTGGCATCTCTCCTCATTGTCGGCCAATAATATCCTGTCCTTAATACTTTTGAGAATAAGGACTTGCCCCCAGTATGGTTGCCACAATCCCCTTCATGTATATCCTGAAGTACTTCTTTGGTTTCGGGATCCTCCAAACACCTCAGATATGGTCCTGTAAGAGATCTCTTATATAAAACATCATTTATAATAGTGAATCATGATACCTTCATTCTAAAGGCTTTAGGATTCTCATTCTTTGGGATGTGTCCTTCCTTGAGATATCTCATGATTGGAGCCGTCCAGGACTTAGGATCCTCCTCAAGATACTCCTCATCAGGATTCTGAATACTTATTACTTCTTTATCCTGAGGATTCGTCGCAGGATATAGGATATGTAATATTGGTATTCGGGTCCCTTCCGGTATCCTGACCGATGATCCCAAATTTGCTAAGGCATCAGCTTCAGCATTATCCTCTCTTGGTACCTGTTCAAGTGTAAAAATATCGAAATATCCTGCTAATTTTTTGAGAATTTCGAGATACTCAATTAACTTCTCTCCTTTAACTGCATAGGTTCCATTAAAATGATTAGTGATTAACAAGGAGTCAACATATACTTGCAAATTCTTAATGTTCATATTTCTAGCCAACTCTAATCCTGCAATTAAAGCCTCATATTCTGCCTCATTGTTAGTAGCAGGAAATTCACACCTAATAGCCTGGGGTAATATGTCCCCCTGTGGCGATTTTAGTAGTATACCTAAACCTACGCCTCTTACGTTAGATGCACCATCAGTATATAATGTCCAGCATTCTAAGTTTTCTCCTAGCTGCTGTACTTCTAAATCTACTTCATTTTGAATGTCACTACTGAAATCAGCCACAAAGTCAGCTAAAGCCTGAGACTTTATGGCATTTCTGGGCTCGTATACTAAGTCATAAGCACTCAGTTTTACTGACCACTTAGCCATCCTGCCCGACATCTCGGGTTTCCTAAGCACGTTTTTAATAGGATAATTGGTCTTGACATGAATCCTATGTGTCTCAAAATAATGTCTAAGTTTTGTTGATGCCATAACTAGGGCTAATATAAACTTTTCTAGATGAGAATATCTAGTTTCAGCATCTAGTAAACTTTTACTAACATAATAGACAGGATATTGCTGACCTTCATGGTCCTTTATAAGAACGGCACTTACAACATTCCCTGATACAGCGAGGTATAGGGATAGTGGTTCACCATTTTCAGGCTTCATCAATAGAGGTGCAGTTGAGAGATATCTCTTCAAATCCTGCAAGGCTGCTTCATGCTTTGCTTCCCATTCGAACTTCTTATTCTTCTTGAGGATATCATAAAATTCCTTGCATTTTTCCGAGGATCTCGAAATAAATCTGTTCAATGCTGCAACTCGCCCTATTAGCCGTTGAATATCCTTCATATTTGAAGGTGATTTGATATCCAGGATGGCTTTAATCTGCTCTGGGCTTGCCTCTATTCCTCTTTTAGTCACCATATATCCTAGAAACTTTCTTGCCCCCACTCCGAAATGGCACCTAGCAGGATTTAGCTTCATGTTGTATTGATCCAGGATATCAATGCTCCCTTGATATCCTGGAGGTGATCCTTAGCCTTTTTAGATTTCACCACCATATCGTCAATATATACCTCCATGGTGTCCCCCAGCTTATCTTTGAACATCATGTTCACCAATCTCTGGTATGTTGCACCTGCATTTTTCAAACCGAAAGGCATAGCAGTATAGCAATAAATACCTGTTGGTGTCATGAAGGCAGTATCCTCCTGGTCCGAAGGCTCCATTTGAATCTGCTGAAATCCTGAGGATGCGTCCATGAATGTTAACATCTCATGCCCGGCAGTAGCATCCACCATTGCATCAATATGAGGAAGAGGAAATGGGTCTTTAGGACAAGCCTTATTCAAGTCTGTGTAATCTACACAAACTCTCCATTTCCCATTTTTCTTCTGTACTACGACTACATTTGCTAGACATCTTGGAAACTTGACCTCCCTGATCATTTTGGACTTCAACAATCTTTCAACTTCCTCTTGGATAATTGCATTTCGTTCAGGAGCAAACTTCCCTCTCTTTTGTTGTATAGGCTTGAACGACCTGTCAATTCCAAGCTTGTGAGTAATAATGTCTTTGGATATACCTGTCATATCCTCATGCTTCCATGCAAATGTTGACATCCTGCACTTTAAAAAGTTAGTTAATTGTTCTTCAATATCCTGAGGGATATTGGTTCCTACGAGCACCGAGATATCAAGATTATCCTGATCCATGATAACTTTCTTCACATCCTGCTCTGAAGCCTCCACGATATCCCGGGCCCGCATCTTTAATTGCTATGCTGGATTAGGCTTGGTTGAGGATTTCATTGAGGTTGAGTAGCATTCCTTTGCCTCCTGCTGATCACTATCAACTTTGACGACCCCCCAAGGGGTAGGGATCTTGATGCACTGATGATAAGTCGACGGTACAGCCTTCATATCATGGATCCATGGCCTGCCTAGTATGATGTTATAGCAGGACAGGGAGTCCATCACACAGAAGCGTTGTATCGAGTTGAC